>VWZN01013588.1:193108-206424 GCA_013396955.1 Regulus satrapa | reverse complement strand
AAAAGTTTGAGATACACTTGTTGACACCTCACACAATGTATGATCTAGCAAAGAGAAGGATTCTTTTATGTGCACATGTGCACAAGCGGTATTAACCAACACTAAATAAGAATGGTCACAGTCTTGAAACTCTGAACATGTTTCATTTTGACAGAGGATAGGTCTGTATTGCTTTGCCCATGTGAAGTGATTAAATCACTGTGAAGCCCCATGGAAGTATAGGAAGGTCAGCAAATTTGCATGAGAATTGCCACATGGTGTTCTGTGCCAGGCTAGGGGGACCCTTAGCTTTCCCAGCAGGTAACTGATTCTGAAATAGTCTCTTATCACTCTTCTGGGTTATTCTCTGACCCACAGAAGCTGTCAGCATCTGTGCCTCACCCAGGACTCTGCTGGCTTTGGGACAGTATTCTCAGTGACACTGGGTGGGCGTTCTGCCATGGTTTTTGTAGACTCATTCTGTCCCTTGAATAGGTCTTTTATTTTTTAAGCACATCTGACTGTATCTGGAGTCTTGCACTTTCTGTAGGGAGGGTGAGGGGAAACATTTAATCACGTTGACCAGAAGTATTTTCTGTGGCGTGTTGCTATAATAGTTCTGCTCAGTGCAGAACCTTGGGGGAGATGCAATGCCTTCTGGAGCCCTCCAGATTCTTATGGGCATCCTAGCTATCCTGTTATTTAAAAGATGGCAGTATTTGCTGCCCCAATGCCCCTGCTAACTGCCATGTGAAAATGCTCCTTGTCTTTGCTTCCCCTCTGGCTTTTGGCTTGTATGGATGATGTGCAGGCAGTAGCACTAAGGCAGTGGTCAGCAGTGGGTCTACAATTCATGCCTCTGTGAGGGAACATCTTTTGATCATCTTCTCACCTTCCTGCTTTAGATGGCTTCCAGCCATCACTTTCGTCTCGGCAGGATATCCAGAGTCAGCATTTGCCTCTGCTCTTGCTCAATGCTGATGAGTTTAATACACATGTAAGCATGATCCCTAAAACTGCTTCAGCGTAAATGGCACAAACTTTAGCTTTTTCAGTCCAGTACTTGCTGGAATAATGCTTCCTTGGTTGTGTAGTCAGCAGCAAGCTCTCTGTGTTTTTACATATCTTTCATCTCAAGTCATATCTGAAAGTAAAATCCAGTGCTCAGGTACATTATATAGATTTGTGACATCTTGTCCTAGGCTGCAGATTAATGAAGTAATGATGGTATTATTCAGCCTTCTCTACATGTATTTCTTCACTTCTGGCAGATGTAGTATTGACAATATCCTTCATTTAATATGCCAGTCCCCCAAGTATAATTCAGTAGAGGTTACCAATATATTTCACTCTTTCACTTAGCTTTCCTTAACATCACCTGGGAGAGAATTTGGTAAAGCAAAACTTGAACATAAGGTAGTAAGGAAGAGAGTGCATTACTATGACAGGCAGAAGTACCATTCTGAATGAAGGGAAATGCACGTTACAAGCTAGTTTTTTTACTAATGCATGCCATGTGCCATGTAGTGCATGTTGGTTGAAAAGAGTATCTTGGACTGTGTAATTGAACAGTACTGTCATGTTGTGACACATGGAAATCTGGAGAATAAACCACAGTTTTCCAGATCTTGGGGTACAATAAATGGAAGACGGTCTGTCTGATTTACTGACAATATTCTCCAAGGCTGCTTGACTTTTTCAGCTGACAGTGGTACTGGGGAGGTATCTGTGATAAGAACAGTGCAATTCTGTGTGCAGCTTCTGACTGTCACAGGTGACAGAAATCATGGCAGTCCATGCCTAGCAATTGTTTCTCACTTGAAAACCAACATGTTTCCTCCAACACTAGTCTTATTCCTTACACTCAGAGGACAAAGATTGAGAATCCTATATCAGACTGGGAAAACAAGACAATAAATACATACCATCATGATTTCAGAATCTGTGTATAATCCAGGTCTACCTGAAATTTCAAATTTGCCATAAAATTAACTAGAGAGAAATCTTTTTATTAATATTTCGACTCTTCTTGTTGGAATTATACTTCAGATGACGACCTATGCTGCCAAATTCCTGACAGAAATTAAAGGTGCTTTTTATGTTTAGTGATATGCTCATGTACAGAAGCTAGTAAACAGCAAAGTATGTTATATTTCAAAGCATTATTCATATCCATTACTAATAAGAGGTAGCTTAGAGAATTATTGTTTCAAATTTTCTTATTTGCATTTACTCAGATTCATTGGTACTGCTTTTTGGTTTGTATAACCTGGAAATATATACCTTTTTTTTTTTTTTTTTTGCTGTAAGCTACAAATTTATGAACTTCAGTTGTTAATTTCCTTGTTTTTATCACCTCTGAATGGTTTTTTCCACCTTCTGATTATTCACATCTAAGAAAGAAGCTGGTTTCTTGAGAGATTTCTGCTTTCCTTTACATCAAGCAAAAATAATTGTTTGTAACAGAACATAGTTTAGTGTAGGTGAAACCTTAAACATATGATGTTCTATGTGTCACACCAAGAAATTTCCTTCTTTTGAAAGGAAACTGAGACTTCTGAAATTGAGTTGTGACAAATCTTTCACTATGTAGGTGGAATAGGAGGACAGGGAGAGGAATGAGCAAGTTGCTAATTTGTGCTCTTAATTTGCAAACAGGAATGCTTGCCATTTACCCATTTTATTCTTCATTATGTTTCTTCCAGAAATCTCCTCTATGTTTACCCTCAGAGGCTGAATTTTGCTAACAGACTGGCTTCTGCAAGGAACATTACCATCAAGATCCAATTTATGTGTGGCGAAGACCCATCCTGCGCAATGCCGGTAATAAACGCTGAGATTTCCTCTCATCTTTTCTTTACATGCTTCCTGAGAAACCTCTGAAGAGAGAAGTCATTATTTACTTCCCATCACCACAGTTTCTAGCGGGGCCTTAGGGAGTCTAACACAGAGTGCTTGAGAAGATTTCATTCTCATCCTAAAGCAGGGCCATACTCCTTACCCACAACAAAAAAGACTTCTAGTGGAACCAGATTCTAGTGGAACCAGAGGCATATTTCTCTCTTTTATCTAAATCTTCTTACTCTATTTTCAGAAGAATGACATAATATTATGTCAGTATCAGGCTCGAATTTCTAAGGGTAAAATTCACAGAGCTTCAGAGACCTTTTAAGAATGTCATATAGTCTATTTTTCAGGGTAACTCCTCTGCATGCACTATGATTATACACATGCTCAGGTATTATGGTTGAAGGTAAAAGTTGGGATCTTCATTGCCTGAACACGAATGGATGCACAGTCATGCAGTATAAGCAGAGCTTTCCATGTCTGAAACACAGAGTGTATTAGGGCATACTTGTACACTACTAGCAGAGCAGACAGTCCTATCTATGTTCAGATTATTCAACATCTCTCACTGTAAGATGCTCTGTTCAATTTACCAAGCTTCAGAGGTTCAGTTTGAAATGTTCTAACCCAGATGTCTTCTTCAGCCCAATTATTTTCTTTCAAGACAGTGTTGTTGGCTACTTGAGAATGACTTTGAGACAAAAGTCTTCTGAGATCTGATGTGTTAGAGAAGGAAAACAATGAGTGAAAATATTACTTTGAGGAAACTTTAGTCCGACAGTCTGTCAGACCATGGACTATCCAGCCTTTTTCAGTGTGCTGACATTGTATAGTGTATATTCACAGCCTTGCTCCACATAACCTGTGGACCTGTGGATCAGAGCATCAGCAGTGTTTTCCAAGCCACATTTCTTCGAGAGCTAGAGCTGTGCCATGTGAATGTAACACCTTCTCTTACACAGTACTGCATTGTTGGTTTCCTTAAACTCTGCCTGTGTTATGATAAGGTTTTGGCAAATGGTTAGGACAGGCACAGTTTGTCTGCCTTCCCTCTTCACTGTGAGCAACCTTCCTCTCTATACATAAATACAGACTTGCACAGAGCAGAAATTCTTGTCTAAGCTCATCTCCCAGGGCTCTCTTTAAATTATTTTATTTCAAGACCTTACCATGGACCTCTGTCTCAGGAAAACAAATCTAGCTTTTCTAGCAGAAAAGCATATTTCTCTTCATTTATTTTAAAGGGACTTTGGACATCTAAGTTAAGGTGAGATGTATCTCACCCTGACTGAGCAGGCTACAACTGAAAAACAAGACCTCTAAAAATACTTTTTATTTAACTTTTTAGCACTGTGAGAGACAGTGTGACAACATGGAAGTGGCTCACCATAACTTTTTTCTTATAATTCATAGGTTTTTAGTTCATGACTAAAAAATGTGATGTGAGATATCATTGACTCTAGAAATAACACTGCTCCGTTTTCTTCATGTTTTACCCTGAATGAAGTGTGGGAAAGGTGCTTCTTAAGAAGACATTTATGCCAACAAGCTAAGATAAAATTAAGGAGTCATTTTAAGTCTTCAGATACTGTCTTAAATTTATACAATATGATGACAAATAAATGCTGTAGTTCTTTTGTTCTTCTAAAAGTCCTTCTGTTCTGTAATCCTTCTATTCTTCTAAATGCAGGTAATTTTTGGGAAATCTTCAGGTCCAGAATTTGTCCAAGAAATATACACAGCTATCACATATCACAACAAGTAAGTGTTGTTACTATTCATACGACTTGAGAATATTAATCATGATATCTTTACATAATTGTATCCCTACAGAGTTTGTCAAGGAATGCCATTTTAAACATTAGCATTTTGTGTAATTTATCATATCTAATTTGGATTGCTACATTCATTTGCATGATTGATTGTATAAGTGACCGTTGCTTTTCTTACTTGAAGCTTTTTGGTAATTGAGAATATTCTTACTATGAAGATTAAGGGCCAGGAGCAGGAAGCAGCACAACTTTTAAGATTATTCACCTCAATTAATTCATAGTTCCAAAAAAGCTGAAGAGTCATTCTCATTCTCATGAATGAAAACTTGGGATTTAAGATTTGCAGAACACTTATACAAGAATCCCAAAAAATATTGAAACCTTGAAACTGTCCAGCTGACAGTGTTTTCTTTTGATTCAAGGCTGTAGATTGTTCATAACTATAACTTCCAGATTATTAATTCATTAAAACATTTCAAATTAATAAAAATCTGTGTGTGTATATATGTGTGTACTCTGTTTAACTCAGCTCTGCCTTCGGGATTTATCCGGTTTTATGACCATAACATCTAAAAACCAACATTTTTGCAATTTGCCTCTTGCTCAGTCTTATATCTACATGGGGAATGTGCTTGGCTTTTTTTTTTTTTTTTTTTAAACAGATCCCCCGACTTTTATGAAGAAGTGAAAATTAAGCTGCCAGCAAAACTCACAGAGAAACACCATCTACTGTTCACATTCTATCACATCAGCTGCCAACCAAAGCAAGGAGCATCTGTCGAAACCCTCCTAGGATATTCAGTACGTTCCATGTGACACATGAAGAGTGGGTGTGTGTGAGTGTGTGCATGTGTCTATGTGCATCCCATGCAAACAGACTCCCTGCTTGTCAAGAATTTTGTCATTTATTCCCTTTCTATGGTTATGGCAATACATCAAAAACCAGTGGAAGGTCTTAGGGTGAATTCATAAAAACTAGAAACCACCTGAGATGTGTTACATCCTCACTCTGTAATTTTACTGTGTTAACGTCTTTGAACTTAATAAATTCACCTGATTCAACTGAAATATGCATGTAAATATTTGTAAAAACAATGCTTTATAGCACACAATCTCATTCTGTTAGACTCTATTTATTAAAAAAAACCAAACAACTAAAACATAGGTAATTACAATTATTACTGTTCCTGTGTTCATGCATGAATTAACAGCCAATGTAATATTTTCAATTATGTTTTACATGGAACTTCATTTCTGTTCTAAATTGCCTTTTAGCCATAAAAATTTTAGAAGCAGGAAGACTCTAAAAGCTAAAATGTAATTCTCTTGCCCTCTTTATCTCCATGTTGAGACTAGCATGTCTTACTTAGGTTAAGAATTACATGTTGTAGCATAGTACCTCTGACCTTTTTATTTATCAAACAGCATTTTTACCTGGAGAGATTTTAATATAAAATTAAAGAATTGAAGATGATGAAGCTTCAGGTTTGAAAATGTCCTAGAGCTGTGATCAACAATTGAGCAGTAGAGCCCAACAAGAGCTTTCCATATGTTCTTGCTATGAAGGCTGTTGTGTTTGCGTATTTTTGTTGTTTGCTTGTTTGTTTTTTTGTTGGCTTTTGAAGTTTTTTTTTAACCACAGTACTGAGTGAGAATCCTTTCAAATGGGCTTTCTTTTACGGCCAGTTATAGTCCTACCAATGTCAATGTACTTGTTAAGAAATAAATTAGTTCAAAATCAAGATTTGACATAGATGAGGGCTTAATTTTCAAGTTTCTGTTTGCCTAAATACAAAATATTCTGCCCTGTGATATTCAAATGTCCAGACTCTTTCAGGCTTTCATAAAAAATTAAATTAATCCAAATATCAGTGTGGAGATATGACAACTCAGTCTGGCATGGTGACCACAAAGAAGCTGTTCAGTTTAATCCCAGCAAAACTTGGATTGTTTAGCTTTAATCCCAGCTGTTGATATGCTTCAATACCAAGAATTGGTGTATTCAAGATAAATTAACTTTTAAAGAAAAACATTAATTCCACTGAGTCCTTCTGATATGATTTATTAGAAAGATGTGTGTTATACATGAGAAGCTCTGTGTTTGTTTTCTTCAAAAGAGGTGGTTCGTAAAGCAGTCTTGTACATTTTTCTACAGTAGCTATCAACTATCTTTGAATTTAAAATACAAAGAAATTACTGTTGAATGGGTTAGAGCAGAGAAGCTTGGGTCAATATCTAATTTGTTGTTTTGTTGA
Organism: Regulus satrapa; assembly: GCA_013396955.1. NCBI lineage: Eukaryota > Metazoa > Chordata > Aves > Passeriformes > Regulidae > Regulus > Regulus satrapa. The sequence continues at coordinate 199,571 of VWZN01013588.1, read as the reverse complement.
CTGTATCTAACAAATGAAATAAATAGGTCTTATCATACATCATCAAGAATATTGCTGTGTTTTCTCTTCATTTGTTTCAGTGGCTGCCAATTCTATTAAACGATCGTCTTCAAACTGGACATTATAGTCTTCCTGTTGCATTGGATAAACTGCCTTTACACTATTCAATTCACTCTCCTGAGGTAACAAACAAAACTATTAAAATGTAGTATTTTCCTAATGTAGGAGAACAGCATAAGCATTTTACAAACTGACATTGCTGTCTGCTGGTAGGCAGTGCCTCATTTTTGTTCTTTGAAAGGGGAAAGTCTTGAGAAAAATGTTGTTATCATTGTCACTGGTGTTGTTATTTTATATCATTATACTGTTTTTTTAGAAGTTAGCAATGCAAGTAAATTCTTGTAAATTGTCTGATCAGGGATACATTTGTTTAGAGTGTGTCAAGGCAATAATTCAATTTCTTTCATAGGATTTTTTTTTCCCCTGTGGCTTTGTGACAGGGGGAGTATAAATGGAAGCAGGTGGTATTACTGGAGCAGAAAACCATGCCCTCTCAGTAAACATGGCATGTAGGAAACTTGTCCAGAGGGTTTAAACTGCGCCACATCACCACGGAATGCCTTTGACAATGCTTTGGCCAGAAATTTTAGCCTCAACAATATCCCATCAGAAGATGTATATTTATATGGTCTGTGCTGGACATCCAGCTGAAAGTCTCTAAATTTCCCTTTTCAGTGCACCAGCTTCTGTCCAAATGTCTGTGAGCACAAGGACATGTTTAGCTGTCATCCTCTGTGTGGCACTGAATTTGGATGCCTAAAATGAAGTTAACAGTGGGAATACCCTGTAGACCCTCATGTATACAGACTTTCTATTTAAGTATCAAAAGGAAGATGATCCCCGTTTTTTTTTTTTTTCCATCACAGAAAATTCCATCTCAGACACCACCTATAAAGTGGGTTGAAGGACACAAGGGTGTTTTCATTGTTGAAGTTCAAGCTGTGTCATCTGTTCACACCCAGGTAATGCATCAGAAGTAACACATGGCTCTAGTTTCATTTCAAAGGAAATTAAGACATTATCATTGTCACTGGTGTTGTTATTTTATATCATTATACTGTTTTTTTAGNGGGGGGGGGGGGGGGGGGGCTATGGAGATAATCAGATGTCCTCTGTGAAGGAAATCCTTTGGTGAAATTAAATCTATTGTTAGAAGTGAACAAATGAACACTCTTGGCAGCAAGTCACAATGAGCAATAGGGAGCCTGGTGTCCTCTCAGCTCAGCAGGGTTCTGCTCAGGCTGTGATTGATCAGTTTCTGCAGTCTGCCTCTTCTGTTCTTCATGGCTAGTTCAGACAATGTGCCCACATCCCCAAGGACATAGCACCTCCCCACCTCCATGGACAGGTTTTACACTGCCAGTACGTGCTAAGCAGCTCACTTGTCAATGCCATGTGCTTTGGGGACACAAGCTAAGTGCTGGGTGAGACCCCCGTGATTCTGGTCATTTAAATGCCATAGGAAATTGGATCTTTTCCCATCTTACTGAGATGCTGGTTTGAGTCAGATGAGCTTTGTTTTGTTTCTGCTGCTTTTTAGTGACTCTTATCCCTTATCCCATTCTAGTTAATCCTGGTAAATATGTCCTAACAGCTGAAGGCCCTGTGTTTGAAGCAGGTCCATCACTCCTTTGCAGCATGTGTTTCAAATACAAGTAGGGCATATTCCTATGAAATATAACTTGTAGGTAGCTGGAAATCAGGTGTGAGTGGCAGAGAAACTATAGACCTATTATGTGGCAGAATCTTATCAGATAGAAGGCAAAGTCTTTTCATTAAAGTAAGCAATCAGTTTGGTGAGAGCAATAACAGTCTGAATTTGAACCAGATGAATAGGAGCAAACAAAATGCTCTGACAGTTGCTTTACAAGCCCGCTACTAAGAGCAGCCAGTACTGAAAGCCAGAAGGGTGAAAATCTTTCCTTTCATTCCATCAGGTGGTGCAATCAGGCTTTTCTTATCTAGCAGTAGTCTGAAATATATCAACTTTGTTACCTGTGAGTGCACTGTATTTGCAGGATAACCACCTGGAGAAGTTCTTCACCTTGTGCCATTCTCTGGAAAGCCAAGTGACATTCCCCATCCGAGTAATGGATCAGAAGATTACAGAGAATTCACTGGAGCATGAATTGAAACTCAGCATTATCTGTTTGAATTCTTCACGCCTTGAACCTCTTGTCTTATTTTTGCATTTGCTGCTAGATAAACTTTTCCAGCTGGCTGTACAGCCTATGGTCATAGCTGGCCAAACAGGTATTTACTGGTTCATGGCCTTCAAGAGGCTTTGCAAGCAACCTAGAAATGTGGGGGCAATTGTTGCTAAAATATTCAGGCTTGGATTTGGCATTTAGGGTACCACACTTCAGAAAGAGTTGAGCTGCCCAAGACAGAGTTTCACCACACAATTTAATCAGGTTTAACAGAGTTGACTGCCTCTTCTCCTTTCCCCCTGCATATAAGATTCATAATCTCTGGTTGGGAGGAGGTACATTAAACTGTGTAATTTACTTATCTGAAAATATAGGTCAGAAAGTGGGTTGTGGTTCCACTTTGTTTGGATTTGAGCTGTTTTGCAAGTAAAACACCAAAAAAATCATTATCCTACAACTGACACTGCTGTCTGCATCATATCCTCTGCCCAAATATCTCTAGACAGAGTTGATTGAGCCCAAAACCAGAGAATATAATAGTACACACTGATTTTTGGTTTATTGAGATGCCAGTTGCCCATAACATATGTTAAGTCTGTAAGAATGGCATACTTGCAGACAGTGGTACAGTTCATTTCCTGTCTCATTCTGTTGATTCAGAGAATCAGTATTTGTCATCCACTACAATATTTGTGCTAAAGCCTGCTATCTTGTATTTGTCTGTCAGCTGGAAAGTAATGAGTCTTAGTGTTCTGCAAGATAGTTTACAGGAAAAAATATGTGAAGGCTGCTATGTATGAAATGCAATTAACAATTATATCAATGAAATGTAATTAAGTCTGTTTTTATGTAGCACAAAATGACAGAATAGTAATGTTTAGGTTGAAAGTCAGTAGGCCTGCTGAAGAGTGTTTATTGGCCTATGTAGGCTTTGGGTCTGGTAAGGCATAGCAATTGCTGTCTAAAACTCTGAATGTGTTAAGGACTGAATTGAACCTTGCAAGATTAGTTGTTGATACACAGAATGCTCTCAATTATGTTACAGCCTTCAGTGCTGACTCTAATTCTTACCTTTGTTTCGCAGCCAACTTCTCACAGTTTGCCTTTGAGTCTGTGGTTGCAATAGTGAATAGTCTCCACAACAGCAAAGAGCTGAGCAAGGATCAGCATGGAAGGAACTGCCTCCTGGCATCTTATGTGTACTATGTATTTCGTCTGCCAGACCCACAAAGAGAAGTGGCCAAGCCAGGTATCGTTGGTGCAAGGGTTGCAAAAGTATATTTTTTATTGATAGATGCTGTTCAGCATGTCACTTCTGAGAGAAGGACTGTAAGATAGCAAATACAATTTCTCAGACCCAGACTGAGTATCATTTAAGCACTACACTGTTCTGATATACCATTTTTCCCAGAGGTAGGTCAAGAACACCAGCACTGCAAAGAGCAATGTAGATTTGCCCCTCATTATCTCCGTCCCTCAGTTATTAATTTAAGATGAAGGGTTGAGGTAAGAGGTTTCACAGCTACAAGCAATATTGTAGCTTCATGAAGATTAATGCAAGAGAGATTGCTTCAACTGAAACTTTTTTAGAAGAATTTATTTCCTAAGTTAAAATGGCCTTAGGATGCCAATTTTTTACTGACCTGTACATAAATAAATTACTTTCCATGCAAAGTAACCTACTGCCAAGTGGCATAGGGCCAAACTCACCCAATAGCTCCTTTGCATTAAAGATGTCATTGGAAGACAAAATGCTGTATGACCACCAGGTTTAGAGAGGTGATCCTTCACCTCTTCTCAGCCAGGGTGAGGCCGTACCTGGAGTGTTCTGTCCAGCTCTGAACTCCCCAGTAACAGAGAGACATAAACATATTGGACAGAGGTGACCCAAGGGCCGCAAAAATGACAAAGGGTCTGGAATGTCTCTTCAGCAAAGAAAGGCTGAGAGAGCTGGTCTCTTCAGCCAGGAGAAATGAAGCCTGAGGGAGGATCTTCAGTGGACACAAAGAGCTGAAGGGAGAGTGCAAAGAAGACGGAGCCTGGCTGTTTCCAGTGGCACCCAATGATAAGATTAGAGGGAATGGTTTTGCACTGAAACAGAGAGAACATGAGGAAACACTTCATCTGAGGATGACTGAGCATTCACACATGTTGGCCAGAGAGGTTGCCCAAGCCTCTCACCTTGGAGACAGTAGAAAGCTACCTGGCTGTAATTCCAGGCAGCTGACTCAAGGTGAGCCTGCTGGAGCAGAGGGGTTCAGTGGGCCCTTCCAACTTCAATCATTCTATTATTCTGTTGCAATCATTATCCTAAATCCTATAGGATTAATTTGATTAATTGGTATATGTTAAATGACTTACCACAAGCAACTGAGCTGTAGGAGCTAAAGGTATGTAGGCCTTTTTCTCTTTTGAATATTAATTTAAATCCCCCTTGAGGCACATTTAGACTGATGTTGGGATATGCAAAAATCTCTGAGCTCACTTACACTTGGGAATTCTTTGTCCTGGAAAAATAAGGTCTGTGGTGAAACTGAAAACTAGATACCATTTAGTGAAATTCCTGATGACTGTGCTCCCTGCTTTCTTGGATACTTCAGACATGATATTAAACCGTATGTGTTGAAGGCAGTATTTTGTGTTTAGGCCTGTGAATATTGTCTTAATCTACAACAAATTAAAAAGATCTGATGGGAAGCAAGAACTATTGTAATAGTGCTGCTACTTAGGTAGCACAAGTAATGTTTTGGTACTGCTTGTGCAATCATCCTGTGAGCTGTTGACTGGGATAATATCTGTAACTTCTCATTCAATGCCTGTGTAGATTGTTAATGTAGCAGTAGGTAGTGGGTTTTTCAGGAGTTTCATTCTTTTCAAAATGCTGGTGTTGTAACACTGCTGAGCAAAACCGGCTTGAACCTCATGTTTGTCTCCAATATATGTCCTTTAGTCTTACCTCAAACGTCTCACTATGGCAGGTGGAGGCAGCGGTGCCATTTTGACAGAATCTCGTTATTACACCTTTGGACGCACTTCTGCGGTGTCTGTTGGAAGTAAACTCCTGCAGAGCCGAGTGATAAGCTGCAGCAATCCTGACATCACTGTTACACAAGCTGCTGCTGATGAGGAGGTCAAAAACACCGTGTCATCCAAGGTAAGAGAACAAAGTCAAATATATCTGAAGAATGGTATGGTCTAAAACCTAATGACCTAGATTTTGTCTTTGAGGGTTGTATTTGCTCCTTGTAAATGCACTGTATGTATCACCAGAAGCATTTTCTGTTTATCTGATTTGGCATAAATACATTTTAAATCCCATTGCTAAATTCTGATGTCTCTTACGAGTGGAGAGCAAGAGGTGAGAACTCTCTCTCTTGTTTATGGCTTAGACACTCCACAGAGGCATTTGCTTTTTCTGACCTGCCTCACTCTCCTGTTATTCCAGATATTTAAATTCTGTTCATTTAAATTGAGCTGGTGACTGGGTCTGGTCCAAGTTGCAGAGTCAGTGCAGTCACAGACCTTTCTTCCTTTTTTTTTGTTTGGCATTAACTAGTTTCCTATTAATTTTTTTTTTTTTTTAAGGTAGTCCATTATATGACAGCAGCCCCATAGCTTTGTATCAGCTACAGTGCAGATGCATGTACATAGTTTGCATCTGAATCTTTCCAAATACCTCTGCATTCTCACCCGCTGCTACATGTACCACCAATGGCTTGGAGGACAGAAAGGTCAGCAACATCCAAGAGGAAGAGATTTGCTTCCCTGGTTTGCCCCAGGTGCTTTCTGATTTACAGCATCCCACCTCAGAGCTTTATGAGGATGGTTGTGCAAAGCTGTCTGGGGAAACCAAAACATAGAGTTTGCCACTCAGCTGGAGCTGGGAAGTTATGCCTCTGGTAAAAGCAGGATGTTTTCCGCTGTGCAAGGAGCCTACTGCTAGTTTCAGCCCTGGCAGAGCTCTACAGCAGTACATGTATGGACCATATCCTCTCTCACTTTTCTTTGAGTGTTACATATGTAAAATATTGCTTCTCAAGTAGGTTATTTTCAGAAGTATTTTGAAATATTTTCTCTATTGAATGAACATGTGACTCTCAATTTAAAAATTAATAGGTACTAGTCTTCAGCTAATTAAACCAGAACTAGTAAAATACACAGGCTTTGGCAATTTATTTGATTTGGCATATATATATACATCCATAGCAATTTTTATTAGTGTAGATTTGAATTTCATTACTTTTACTCTAGTG
>VWZN01013588.1:161910-192689 GCA_013396955.1 Regulus satrapa | reverse complement strand
GAGAACAGCTTAGATGAGTGTCTGTTCATATCTTAAAAAAAAAAAAAATCCCCCACTGTGGGCGATTTCTTCTCTCTTAATTACATTGAGTTATTTTTGGATTTACTTTGATGTATTTCTTGTGTCCCCCAGCCTATGGATCACAGCTCCATTCGGATGTCTTACTACATTGAAGGAACACATGACATGTCAGGCCTTTGTGCAAGCACAAGACCATCCAATAAAAAGGTTGGTTATGGCTATGCATGAGGGAACTCCTTACAGAATCTGGAGCATCCTGAGGTAGTGCTGGCAATCAGCACTAAATGTGGAGAGGGAAGCAACAGAACAAAATATCATATACCAGTTTTATCAAACAAGGAATTAGTGATGAGATATTGAATCAGTCGGTAAACATTACTCAAATAATTTTGCTTCTGCTCCAGAGTCTTTAGATTCTTTTTCTAGGACAGATTTAGACAAGTAGGAGCCTGTCTGGACCCTCCCTTTGCTCTCTTTCTCAAGGTCTTAGAGCGTCAGTTGTTTTCCACTGCTATTTACCCTTAGATACATGTCTTTACATGTTACAGTAAACTCCATTCAGAAATATTTGTCTCCTCTTTCTTCTGTAAAGACTTATTTTCTTCATCCTTTTTTGTAGCTTTTAGAACCAAGCTTTTTGTAGTTCAGATTTGATTTTCATAAAAGTTTAGATAATTGGAATTGTGTGTCTCATGTTCAGATCTTTCTGTAAAAAGTATTGTCTCCAGCTACAAATGTCTGTACACGGTCTGCTGTGGTTATTGCTCTGTCCTTCTCTTCCACCACAGAGTCATTCTTACTTCCACCTTCTCTCAGGAAAAATATGGATGTTCTAAACAAAAACACTTAGCAGGTAGTGGGAAACATGACTGCTCCCTATTGTGCACACAGACCTGAGAATGGTAAAAAGGCATTTCCCTCTTCGGTTCTGGATCCACAGAGAAATGGGTCTCAAAGTCAGTTTGCCAACTGCATTCTTTGTATGTCATCTTGGTCAAATCTGCCTTCTGGTCTTGCAAAGATGGCCACACATCCCCATCTGGTTGCTCACCCTCCAGTATGGGGAGGTTTCCTAGGGGAAAGATGTTGAAAATGAAAGATGAGTTGATTGAAAAGCCGTTTTCCAACAGTCTGTGTTTACTGTATGTAGCATTTCCACGAGGAACTGGCGTTGCAGATGGTGGTCAGCACAGGCATGGTGAGAGAATCAGTCTTCAAGTATGCCTGGTTCTTCTTTGAGCTCCTGGTAAGACTTGGCAGTGGTATTTTACAATTAGTTCGTGGTGGCATGTAGTAGGTACTTCAGACACAGGTTCAGCTGGGTGGTGACCTCTTCATTTATTTAGCCCTGTGTAAATATTTTCAAATTATGAAAGTACTTCCTCACTATGGCAGTGATGGCAAAGTTCTGCATGAACTCCATGAACAGTGGTCCAGAGCTTGCAAAAGACTGAGAGACAGTCATCAACCAAGCTCTTCCTTTTCAGTGAATATCTGTTCCTGTCTTTTTCATTTTGTTAACAACATGGGAGCAATGACAAAACTCCACTAACTCACAGTTCTAGAGAGCTCTGCAGTGATATATGTCAGGGGGAAAAATATGCTGATTTCCACTGTCAGCATGTAAGTAATGCAACATTAGGTCAAGAAATAAGAATTCTACAAGTATCACTCCCTGTCTGTCATCATGAAGGGCAAAAGTTGCAAGCAGCAGCATTTCAGAACAGTAGATGCAAGGGGTTGGGGGAAGGTGATTCAGATTTCGGATACTGGGAATAGTCAACTGCATGAATGTGAACAGGAATCAATGTCTGTCTGTATCTGAGTCTTAGACCCTCTGTTGTCATTGCCGTGTAGGATTTATCATGGCAGCTCTTAGAAAGGAATGATTAAATTCAGGGGAAAAGAAGTAGGAAATCTTACTCTTACAAACAAAGCAGTATTTTACCTCCAGCTTTGGCATCTTTTAGTATTCTTTCTTCTGCTTTGCAGATAAAGAGTATGGCTCAGTATGTTCACAACATAGAGAAGCAAGATAACCCACGAAGAAGCCGGTTCTCTGATCGATTCAAAGATGATATTACCACTATAGTTAGTGTGATTACTTCAGAAATTGCTGCACTTGTAGTCAAACCACCCAAGGTAAGTGGATGGAACAAGCACTATGGATCCTTGCTACTCATGTGATGTTACATTGAGCTACATTTAATCTCATTTCAGTATCTGCAGTGTTGCTAGAATTAGGCCAATATTCTCACATGGACCTTAAGCCAGAGTTGTGGCAGTGTAAAGGGTGGCCTTGCACTCTCTTGGCAGACTGTTTTTGTTCAGCTCAGTTCCTAACCCTAACCCTAACCCCAACCCTAACCCTAACCCTTCTTCTCAGTGTGGCTGTAGCATGTAAGAAGAGAATTCCCTTTCCTGTTGACAGGAAAGGCTGGACATCCATTTTCAGTTCCAGAAATGCTTTATGCCATGTCAACCAGCACATCAGACGCAGCCCCAGCAGGGCTTTTCCCTTTTGCAGATACCCTCTATCCTACTGCACTGTGTTTAATTCCTCATTTGACTTCTCTCTAGCAGTGGGATATGCCATAGGAAGGCAGCACTCCTCGTGAGTGTTGCAAAAGCCAGCCACAAGGGATCTAACCCTTGATCTCTTTAAAGAAGCACTGGCCTCTCAAAAATTGAAGACAAGAAATAAGCCCTAAGTCCCATGGAATTCTTTGTACTTTTAACAAACTGCCTTGATACAGCAGGTTATAAAGTTGAAAGGATCACAAGTTGTAATTTATATTTTAACACTGCTACTGTCTACCTGTATCATTGATACCTCTTTGGACTGGCCCGTAGAAAAAGCTAAGGCCGCAGAGAGGCACCGAGTGACTGTTGGTCATTCAGTTGTTGTAACCAACTTGTTTTCATGCCCCAGAGCTGCCAAATGCACTGTGCTAGCCCAGCAGAGTGCTCTGCAGCAGGGCAGGGCAGAGAAGCCAGGAGAGCCAGTCTGCTAGGTCACTTTTTAACAAGGTCAGTTTCCTAATCCGCTTCTCCGAGTGCTGTTGAGGATCAGAACCTGGGGCAGAGAATGACAGAGGGATTGTCACTGTGCACCAAAAGATTGTTCTTGAAGCTTTACCATGAGGGTCTATCCATTGGTGCCCTTCTGTGATAGCCACATACAGAGAAATAATTTCCACAGAAATGTTTAGCTAAGCCTTTTCCTAAGTTTTGGGGAGATATTTTGGGTTTTTTGGTTGCATTTTTTTGTTTGTTTTGTTTTGGTTTTTTTGTTTGTTCTTTTTTTCCCAAATAGATTGTGAAATAAAGATTTGCTGCATTAAAACTGCTTTAACAGAATTGTAGGCTTTGCAAAGAAATCAGTATTTATGGCTTCCTCACAAGAAATTTACAGGATTTTGTGGGTTGTTAATTTAATTCTATTTTGATAGAATGAGCATTTAGAACCTGATTGTGTATGAAAATCCCACTGTTGTGTTTGTGTAATTAGGGTCAATGGTTATGTGTACAGAGTAGGAGGCAATGTGTGTCGGATTTTTAAATCCAAGAAGTGATAATTGATGTTTCAATACATGGTTGAGCATGTCAGATTGCTCTGTATTTTTACAGTGGTATGTCCGGCATATGCTTGCCTGCCCTATAAGGCAGTGGAAAACTAGCTTTTTCTTCACTGAATAAAAATGTTTTCCTGTGCAAATTCCAGATTGTAGGGAATATATAGATTCCTGAAAAGCAACAAAAAGCTTGAAAAATGAAAAAGTGACTTCTAACCACCCTGAGGCGCTGCACACCTGTTCTCACTAGTTAGAGGTGCCAATACAGGCAACATTTTTCTCAGTCATCTACTCTGTCAGTTTTGAGCCCTAAATGTGTGCAGATCCCTCAGGCATCTTCACTAACTCCTCTTGGTGAACTACATAGGCTACTGAGAGTTTGTGATTGAAATTGGTATGTTTGAAGTAACTGTAGCCTCAGTTTAGAGAGTACATGAAGTTATTGTGATGAAGTTATTTGTGAAGATATTTGTGATTCTTATTTGAGGCCGTGTATCTCTGGTAATCAGGCCAATTCCAAGTATACAACAGTTTAGCTGCTGGATGGTGAACCCCACAGATTTATCTTACCAGTGTTTTGTTACTATCAGTTTTACACTTAACATTTCTAAACAAAGTACTTGGTGTTCCACCAGCAAAGCCAGTGCAGGTTTTTCTTAATATTTTCTGTGTTTTATGTTCCCAAACCAGCATTCTCTGACATTCAATAGGAAAAAAAAAAGTCATATTCAGTACCACAGCCCATAGGCAATTAAGAACAGGTCTCAAATTCAATTTCATTGTTGTCAGCCCAAAGGGGTACACAAATGAACTGTTCATTCATCCCATTACATTTCTCTGTGAAACAGTTGAAACAATTTACAGAAGTGATTCTGTGTAATTTTAACAAGATCATGTGAACTGGAGAACTGAAACAATCTTGTCCTGTATTTTCCCTCAGATGGTCCTGGGAGCTGACCCCTGCACTATTTTTCATTATTCTAAAATGTCTTCCACCTTTATGTAACTTTTATACATCATAACTGTTTTTTTTTCTTTTTTAAGGAAAGTGAACAAGCAGAAAAAATTAATATCAGCCTGGCATTTTTCTTGTATGATCTTCTTTCTTTAATGGATCGAGGATTTGTGTTTAATCTCATCAAACATTATTGTAATCAGGTAGGCACCATGCATGATTGGGATTGTGTTTGGCTTATGTGTTTTGTTCTGTTTGATTAGTTTATCCATCAAGATCCTTTGAGTTGTGTTAAAGGTCCAGGTAAATTTCCTATTTCCTATTGCATATACAATTATTTTAAAGCCTCTTTTGATTTATGATCTGCAGGAAAAGTATTGAGTGGAGGTAAAGACTCTTTTATAATTGTCATAGCTTGCACTGCTGCAAAACATCCACAGAACCACTTGTCTTCCCTTATTTTTTTACTTCCCTTAGCAGTAGGGTCTGCAGCTAATACAGATCAACTTTCTGACTCCTGCTGAATGCTGTGAGGACGATATTTAGATTTCAGGGAGCTACTCAAAATAATACGTCTGTCTTCTTGTTTTACAAGCCTCTGAAAATTAAAAAAAAAAAGGTGATGCAGGATGTTGTTATTAAATTATTTGTTGTATTTGGTGGGGAGCATTTTCCTTCTATTTTGTGTCCTGTATGTGTGCTGGTCCATCAGGTATCTCCATTAATTCCCTCATTGATGACATTGTTGATAAGAAGGGAAATTACAAGACCATTGATGTTCTGTGTTGCTTAGCAGGATGTTTTATGAGTTTGCCACAGACTCAGAAACTTCAGTTTGTTTTTCATTTTTGTCTCATGGAAAAGACATAAATATTCTACATTTTTGTTTTGGAAGAAAAGAAGAAAGAAAGAAACAATTTGTTATCTCTTGGAAAGTTTGTAAGTCAGCTGGGGAGCAGGGAAAGAGACACCATCACTGTCAAACAAAGAGCAGCTAATGTATGGAAACAAGTTAGGTGCAGTGAGTATTTTAATGCATGCAGGGCTACATGTCTATGTCCTTTCCAGGGAGCAGGATATTTAATTACATGGTAATCTAAATAATGCTAGCCCATCACTTGACACTTTTTTTGTTTATTTTTCCTAGCTTTCAAACAAGCTGAATTCACTCTCCACCCTGATTTCCATGAGACTTGAGTTCCTGAAAATTCTCTGCAGCCATGAGCATTACCTCCATCTGAACCTCTTCTTCATGACATCTGCATCTGCTCCAGCATCTCCCTCTCCCTCCTTGTCCTCCCAGGTGGTTGTCCATTAGATAGGTGTTGCATGAACAGCCCATGAAACACATGCAGAAAAATACTTAAATTGCTCTCTATTCAAATACTTAAGTTAGAATCAGCCACTGTTGGATCAGGAAGAAAAATTTCCTACTTGAGAAAAAGGCACAGAAGAAGAAAGGCTACAGGAGTACTATTGCAAAACTGCATCTATAGGAGTTAAAGTTGAATGTGACACAGACATGAGCTCCCCTGGAAACACACACACAGAAAATGACTGTTGAGGTAGACACACAAGATCTAAAAGGAGCACAAGTCTGAAGGCCAGTTTACAGACACACCCTTATCCCATCCACACTCAGCTGCAAATATGTATTTCAATATCTGTTTTTGGAGAATTGTGGCATGCAGCAGTGCATGCTTTCTGTGTTTTGCCTTCTAATGGAACTTCTTACTTCCCAGTGGAAGTAGATGGTACCATTATCTAAGTTAGTGACTAACACACTGAAATTTTCAGCATCCTCAAATAGTGAATTTTTGTTGAGCCATCATGTTTCTTAGGACTATCATGCTGTCTTTTTCCAATAACAGTGTTCTTTCTTCCCGTGCTTCTCCCCACTACAGTAGTACAGATCATGCTCTATCTTTGTCCATAATTTCTCTGTTGTTTTTTGAACAGTGTTCTCCTTTTTATTTGAACTTTATGATTTTCTGTGTGGAAGCACTAAGGTATCCTGAGTAGACCATGCAACCTTCATCATATCTCATTTCTCCAGCAATTTTTCCAGACTTGGTCTGGTACTGGCATAGCTCTAGAATTCCCTAATGCCAGGACCTCCCATGATCTTTCTGACCACAGAGTTCACAAAAACATAAAAAAAAAACCCAAAAAATTGTTGATTGGCATGTGACACGCTATTTTGCCAGTTTTGTGCTCTTCTCCTCTCCATTCTTCCCTTCTACATTCCAAACCATGGAGATGGTTTTCTATAATGGGTCAATTGTAGGCTATTGAAGGCTGCCCACATATCTGTGTTCCACCTCAATGGTCTTGCAGAGATCAGGACTGGGTTGAAGCACTTCAGTGCAATGCTCCATAATTGCCACAATGCTTGGGGGCAAGGGGCTGGAACTGAAACTAAAAATGATGGGAGGTACAAAAACAGTGTGAGTTCAGCAGTTCAAATTTGTGGCTTATTTTTTGAGTGTCATTGCCAATAGTAAGGGTTGTCACAGGTTTGTAATAATAAATGGTATTTTCTGTTCAATTATTTTTATTATTTGGTAAATAATGTTTTCAGTTTTTCCTGGTTCCAAAAGCAAAGCATCAAAGTCTTAGAGTCAGGTGTCTTGATACATTTGGTTAATACTAATCCTGGATGCTAAAGATCTAGAAATATTACTCTTCTGTTTATGGGGACAAAAAATATCAGCATAGCTCTTGTAACTAGTTCTAGCAAGTCAGAGCTTGGTGACACCAGTTTAATTAATCTTTCCTTCAAGCAACATCATCAACTCTTTTCTCCTTTAGGAGTAACCTACAATGTGCAACCTGTGCAAATCAACAAGGCTTTTGTGGCCCTTGCATGATTTAATGCATTAGGTGACCACCCTTGCAGTAATTTTGATCTGTCTGCAGGAGTGCTGCCCAGCTTTGGACTTGCAGTAGAAATAAATCTTCTGTGAATAAATCTTCTGAAATTTTTTGAGAGAAGCCAAACTCACTTAACTGGGTGCTCTACATTTTGACATTATTTCACACAAACATAGTACAGCCAGTGCCTGTTTGCTCGAGGCTGAATGGGAATGGGCCTAAGTATACGGATCCAAAATTTGGGGCTGCTAAGAGTCGTGGTGCTCATTTCACCCAGTATAGTGGAAGATAGCTGCCACTGTGTGCTATACTGGTACTTCATGTGTTCAGGCTCTGGGACCATTCCCTCGTGACTGACGGAAATACTGGAAGGAATACTGAGGAATATAGATTAAAAGCAAAACTTGAACTCATAAAACCCAGTAGCAGCAGTGAGGAGTAGAGTCTAAGACTTATGCTCAACTGAGCAAGGGACAAAAACATTCCAGGTGACCTGTGGCACACACCTATGATTGGAGAAGCTCACAGCACATATATAGCAGCAACTTTCCATTCCTGCGTTGGCTGTATATCAGCCACAGCCATAAGTCAGAGAAGTTTGAAGGCTGGTCTAATCTATGCTAGCTGCCAGCAAGCTCAGCCAAGGATTTCCATTGTGAAAGGAAACACTGTTCACATGTCTTTCCTGACCTTACTTCCATACCAGACATCATGAATGCTGAAGAACGCTCAGTGAACAGCTTCTGACACCAAAGTCCTTCTTAACTTAATGACACCTTCTTATCACTTTTCTGTAACAGCTAAGGGGTGCTCTGCAACAGTAAGAACAAGAATGGAGAAAATTCTGACTTTGTGTCCTCTCCAAACTAATGAATATAGGGTAGGAATTCTGTAACTCAAAAAGTGTGAAATGAGTTGTTTGCACAGAGTGGAAAGGATGAGATGGTATCCTAGCGAGCAACTAATTTGAAATCAGATGCTTTTTAATTTCACGCACAGATGTCTTCCTCCAAAACGTCCAGCCTTCTTTTAAAATCCGTGGTTTTCCTCTGGTAGAGATTTCCTGATAGCTACATTGACTGTGACTGTGATCTCTTTAAGAAACATAGGTTTCAGTGATCATTCTTTAATACTTCTAATGTATTTCTGCAGAACTCCAGCTCCTGCTCTAGTTTCCAGGACCAGAAAATCACTAGTATGTTTGACCTCTCAGCCGAATACCGTCAGCAGCACTTCCTGACGGGCTTGCTTTTCACTGAATTGGCAGCAGCACTGGACACAGAGACCGAGGGGTGCGTATCCTAATTTGCACATTTTAGAATGGGATCACTTCACACTGTTTCTCTCGGGAAGGCCATATTTTGACTCCTGGACATTCTTGCTTCTCCTGCTCTTTTCCGTGAGTCACTCTGTAAAAGAGTAATGACCCAGTCATGGTTTTGTCTGCAGTATGTTCCTCCTGATGAACAAAAATATACTATTTGTGGTCATAATGTTGGCTGAATACACAGATTGAGAACATAAAATTTCAGTTGCTCTGCCCTCTAAAGCACCTCAGTCTTTGTCTGAACTTAAGCATCTAGCTAAACTTTGACCAGTTTTTCCTTAAGCATCTCTCTTTACTACAATGACTTTTTATGGGAAGATTGAAAGACTTGGGTGCTCTTTGATTGTGGTAAAGTGGCTTGGAGATTTAAGATGCCTGTCATTTGCAGGGAACATGAATCTCTGCTCAGAATAAAAGAGATTATCAAGTGCATATTGGTATTTATTATTTGTTTCTTTCACCTCTTTTCTATTTATTAAATCTTTGATTTATGAGTGATTTCTGCATGATACATGAAGGGAGCTCATGGATGGTTTCTGTGTTAACAGGATAAGCAAGGTGCAAAGAAAAGCTGTCAGTGCTATCCTTAGCCTGCTGAGTTCCCATGACCTAGACCCACGTTGCTCCAAAAAGGAGGTGAAGATTAAAATTGCAGCTCTTTACCTTCCTTTGGTTGGTATCATTTTGGATTCACTACCGCAACTCCATGATTTTACAAGTAAGACCTTTTTTGTTTTGAATTTTTCAGCTTCTAAGAGGAGCTTGTCTAAATAATTTATCAAACATAAGAGGTTAGTCTAGTAAGATTGAATATTTCTTTGCTTAAAAGTAAGCTGGATTGTTAGAGACCAGGTAAAAAACAAGTTTTTACAGGAAAAATTTCAGTGTCCACACTTCATGAGGAAATGATAGACCAAAGATATGTCTGTAAGTATTCCTGCATATCTCTTAGTGTTAGTTTTATGACCTTCCAAATAAAATCTGCAAGATCTGCAAGAGATATTTAGCTCTAGATATACTTAACTGTAGTGAAAGTACTGATAGTGATACTGACATCATATTACACCACAATTGTAGTAATTGGATTGTATTCTCTTTTTCTATTGCTTTTTTACTGCTATTAACATGATACCAAAATTAATTAATTATAGGTGTAAACTTCGATAAGTATATTTTTGTCACTGGTTCGGAAAATATTTTTCATTTAAACGTCTTAACAAAACAATAATATGAAAATTGTATTTATCACTCAATTGGGTAAGATGAAAGCATTTCCTACACTTTGGCTAATTAGATCTCACACCATTCCTTTAATCATAGATGAAAACAGTTATTGTGAAGAAGCCCAGATGTACCAATATGCGTAGGTCTTAGAGTGTCTTCCTTTGAGAAGCTGTCACTAGAGGCTGTGATCCCATTCTGAACAAATGGGGTCCAGCTGATCACTCAGCTTCTCTGAAAAACAGTACTTGCAAAATGCAAAATAGATGTTCAGGATCAGACAAGATTTTTACAAAACTTAGGTATAAATAACTTCATTTTCTGAAAGTGATGTCAAGAATCAGCAAGGAGTAGAAGCCGTTAGAGTGAAATAAATCTTGTCTTTAAGTCAGCAGGCCATACTGGATCTGTCAGCTGTTAACAGCCTTATACTTTGTTGAATAATACCAAATCCATGTCTAGTTTCTGTGCTTATCCTTTTGACTGAAATTAACTAGAACTGGATGTTTCCAAGTCTTACAAAGCACTGGCTTGGCTTTGAACTTCAGAGGTAATCTCATGTTTGCTACCACCTTTTATTTTATGTATTTGAATAATTTGTCAGTCTTTGCAGATGGCTGCATTTTTTCCTGCTAATGCTGTGCCTCTTTCACTGCTTGGTACATCAGTCAGACAAACAATCTCAGGGATGGAGGTGCTGATTGTTTTGCTGGGTTACAGACCAATAGAAAACGATGACGTGAGCAGAAGCAACTGAATTGATCCTGAATGGGATATTTCAAATTTAGTTTCAGATATCCGCAGTGGAAAGGGACGCACAGGAAACCCAGAAGAAGAAGAGTCTTCAGGTGCAGTCAACCAAAATGTGGCCCTTGCCATTGCAGGGAGTCAATTCAACACCAGGAGCTCTGGAATACCTATGGTGTCACTGGTATGTTCACTGCTCTGCCAATCTCCCTTCTTCTATCTGTTTTCATCTTCCTTTTTTTTCTCCTTTTATCCTTTTTTGCCACTAACAGCTACAGTCATGAGAAACTGTGCTTTTGTTTCCTCCCAACAGATTCCCTCATAGTCCTTCTGTCATCTTCTCCTATTCTCTTCTAGTTATTTAATTGCTATTTTATGTACATTGTTCACCTTTTTCTCCCACGTGCCTATTTCCATTTCCACATCAAACCTAGACTCATTTCCAGATCAGCAAATGCTGCTGTGGCAGTCCCATGGTTCCAGTCTTACCTGAATCCATGGATCTAGGATGCTTCTTCTTCAGATACTTCTTTTTCTCTATGTGTGTTTTTGTTTGGTTGGTTGGTTTTTGGTTGGTTTTTTGGGTTTTTTGGGGCTTTTTTTTAAGCTACTATGCAATTTGGATGACACAACTGCATGGCAGGAGGGAAGCAAATGGTTACAGAATGTTTTTCTACATTTTTATAAGGAAATTATTATACAAGCATGTAGCAAACTGATGCTTCTCTCAGTCATTCACTTGCATTCAACTGATCCTTTCACTAATCACACATACAGTCAAAATTACAATAACTATCATCTGAAGAGGTCAAATTTACTGAAGTCCAGGCCTGAGATTCAATTCCAATGAAATTTAAATAAGATTACTTCACCTGAATGACATTCTGCTCCCTTTTCTTCTTTCAGTTGACATTTACTTTATGTGTTCCTAGCCTTACAGACAGAGTGTCACATTAGGTCCTGATACTACTCGCAACCTTTTGATCTGTTTCCTCTGGGTCATGAAAAATGCTGATCAGAACCTCATACAGAAATGGATTGCAGACCTTCCATCCATGCAGCTGAATAGGATTTTAGACCTCCTCTTCATTTGTGTTTCATGCTTTGAGTATAAGGTAAGTGAAACAAGGGGTGGTTTTGTTGTCCTGGTGTTGAACATTTTTTTTTCCTTAAATTCCAGCTGTCCAGGGGGAATTTGTTATTGACAATGGTTAAATTAGCACGTATCTAATCTAGACAAATTAGTTCAGATAAAATACCTGGCAATAGCCTTCAAGCAAAATGCTGCTGAAACTTTTGAGGCAGTTTTATGAAAGTGCCCTAAGTAATTTAATTATTTTCTTTTACTGGCTCTTTGAGAACTTTTTTTGGTGGGAATTATACTGAGATCTCCTGTAAGTACTGGACAGAACACTAAGGATGGCTCTTTAGTTAAGAGCAGGGACTTGATGTCAGCGCTCTTCTCTCTGAAAGGGTCTGTCTGAAATGGACAAAATAATTCTGAACTTTAATTTCTTTCTCTATAGTGCTGAACTTGAACATCTTTGTTTCTATTAACAGTACATATTCTATACTATTCTTTCCTCATTTGCAACATTTATTAGACTTTGTGTATTAATCAATCATATTAATTGCTTTCTGCCCCTCTACAGATCTCTCCTGTTGTATCTCATTCTGGAGAATGTAATTTGGTCTCATGATGAAAAATGGAAGCTTTGGTGTTGATTGCTTTAACTTTACTTTACTTTCAGGGCAAGCAAAGCTCAGATAAAGTTAGCACCCAAGCACTCCAGAAGTCACGAGATGTGAAAGCTCGATTGGAAGAGGCTTTACTGAGAGGAGAAGGAGCCAGGGGGGAAATGATGAAGCGCTGCAAAACCCCTGCTGGTACCTCATGCCCTTGTCCCCATCCCCCCCCCAGCTAGTTCCCTGGCTAGTTGAGGAACTCAATTAGCTGTGGACATAAATGAGTTTGTTGGTTTTGTGCACACTGTTTTCATCCTTGTCCATTTCACCACCTTTTCACCCACAGTCCATTCATTTGCAGGCCATTCTTGGTTTTGCAGGGATGGAAATATTAGGTTTCAACTATCCAAGGTCTAGCTAGGACTGAGCTCTTATCATGCGAAGAGTATAAAGGAAGTTTCAAGATGTTCTAAAAAGTGATGTTAGTGTCTAATCAAGACCCAAGAAATGGTATCAAAACTCTCACTGAAAACAAATTGTTTATAGCAAAAAAGTTTGCTTCATTTCATGAATGTAAAATTTGTGGGTTGGTTTTTATAGGTTTTTGTAGACATTAAGCAATTTAAATGCTCTAAAAATCATATCAGTAAAAAAAGTGCTGAGTCTTTTTACTAGAGCCCTGAACCTGTAAGTTGAGTGGTTTTAGTTCTGACAGAGTGCTACAGAAATATTTCTCCTTGTTTTTGTGAGCTATCAGACTTCAGGTGTCCCCTTTGGTTTTAATCTGTCTGATGTATGTTGCACTTCTAGGGAATGATAGATCAGCAGGGGTAAATGAAAATTTGCGCTGGAGAAAGGAGCAGACACAGTGGCGGCAGGCAAATGAGAGACAGGATAAGTAAGTAAATTAATGCATATTGCTTTTATTAGACCCAAGCTTCTTGGGGGTTTTGTGTTTTGTTCTTCCTCCTAGGATGTTTTATTACAAAACCAGTAGTTTCAATCCCTTCCCTCTTTTGTCAAAGAGAAAGAAAAAGAAAATGTTTATGTAGCAGAAATATCCAGCTGTTGCTATGACACAACAAAGAGGTCAAAAATACAAGGAGAATTTTAAATAGCTATCTAAAGATTTTTTTTTTCTTATTAACAGTGGGGCAAACATTAGTTAGTGGTAGAGTCTTATCAAATACACTATGGAGGATTGCTACTTTTTTTTTTTTTGGCGTTGCTCTTGGCTCCTCATTATATACTGTACTGTGGTACATGTTTTGCCACATTAAATCAGCTAAGCTAGGTTTGACATGCTATGTTAATATAGATAAGCTCTGTTAGCAGGAGTCAAGGAGGATAATGCTTTGGGATTGTAGAAGCAGCTATAAGATATGTGTCCTGCCAGAGAAGATCCAGTTAGCATGGTTAATGTACAAAACTCAGTGGTTGCTGGAAATGGTCCAAACACCTGTAAAGTTCACTAAATTTGTTCAGGTCATAGTCTTTTTGGAATTTCTGCCCTTATTAAGCACTGCAGTTTTGGCAAACCCTTCTGGTTTTTGTTGCTTTGAGACATTGTAGTTAATAACCATATGACTTCCCTGATTTCCTTTCTTAGCCCTCCTCAGAATTATCTGTTTGTGCACTAAAGGATTGCTCTTTGCTCCTCTGGTTATATTTTTGGGTAAATGTATGTAGCAGAGCTACACATTTAGAACCCACCCAGAAGCCTGATTTGTGAGGGTGCTGCTCCAGCCACAACATGGAGAAAGGCACCTCAGGGAACTTCAGCCAAAGTCACAGGATCTTTAATCTCAAGCTCTAGAGAGCATCCTCTAGCCAGGCAACAGCACTTTTTTGAGCAGCTTAGGAAAAAGAAAAAATGCCTCTTTGCATTTCTGGCATAGAAGGGATGTGTGAAAACACAGTTTTGTTAGTGCCTGCTCCTATACTTACTCAGCTGCAGAGGAGCTGTATTCCAAACCTTCTTCTTAAGTCTCAGCTAAAAAGGTATCATGTGTTGCCTTACCACTATCTTCTGTCTTTTATCAATATTTCAGTTCTCTCTTAAATGGCCTGGGACTGCTCTATGTACCTGGAGTTTTGTAACCTGCTACAGGCAATGCATTCAGAAATTACAGCATAATTTACTGAACAACTGAATATGATATTAAGCAGCCTTTATGCAGATGACTATTAAGGAAGAAGACTTATCTAACCAAACTGTTTAGAGGCCTCGTTTTCAGAAGTCCCCTTTGTGACTGCTCTTCTGTGACAGCAGCTTTCCTAATTTCACTCCATAGTTTTTAAGAAACTCTTCTGTACGCTATTGTCATTGTTTGCCCTTAGGGGATCATTCAGAATGGTATGCATTTGTATACCAACAGCAGATCATCTAACTCTTAGAATACCCTCTGCTTGCTTTAATTAGAACCCCTTTTCTGCAGGACAAAAGCTGAGCTAGACCAAGAAGCTCTAATCAGCGGAAATCTGGCAACTGAAGCTAACCTGATCATTCTTGATATGCAAGAGAACATCATTCAGGTGAGGAATAGCAGAGGTGGCTTAGTACTGATCCATGCTCCCTGAGAAGACGGGGGAAGCAAAATTAATTTTTTCCTTTTGCTTCTTCAATACTTCAAAATATTTGGAGATCTTTTGTAAACTTGTATAATCTTGAATAGGAAAAAAATCATAAGTAGGGAGGAGAAAACTGCATGTTTGAAGACCTGTTAGTAGAAAAGCATTTATCTGCTAGACTTTTGTTGTACTGGACATTATTTTCACATGACATTACTCATAGCACCTACTCTTCTCACTGTTTTGGTTGTGAATATACCAGTATGTCTATTTAGCCTAGATGCTTAGGATGTCAAGGATGTAAGGGAAAGGATGGTGCTTGCCCAACAAATCATCAGTTCCTCACCCAAATTATACACGAAGGATTGGAACAAACAAAAACAGAGCTTCAAAAATCACTGCAGAAGCTGTCTGAGCTTAAAAATGCACTGGAGAGTCTTCAGAACTTGGAAAATGTTAGGGACATTTCTCCTCTATCTTCTTGGTCACTACAGAAGTGCTTTGAAATTTCTCTGAAGCAGATGTTAAAAGTGAAGAAACTGCAAATTCTAAACCCACGGATGTATCATGGGCCAGAGAGCAAAACTTCAGTTTCTGTGTGCCAGTTCATTGCTGAATTACCTCATACAGTTATTGTTTTTCTCCTTCCTATGTAGGCGAGCTTTGCAGCAGAATGCAGAGATAATCTCTTGGGAGGAGTTTTGAAGGTCCTGGTAAATTCTCTTGGCTATGATCAGAGCACCACTTACCTGACTCATTGCTTTGCCACACTCAGAGCACTCATTGCCAAGGTATGCTCTTGATAGACTTTTGTTTTCATGCTTCCAATCAAATTAATAAAACAGCATTTCTAGAGCAGAGCTGTGTGCATTCACTTAGCACTTTTCTTTGACATTGATTAAATATATTTTGCATCTATAAATACAAATTACTATCTACAATAGTTGTTGCAGGATTTCTACATCTGTTGTAAGGTTATTTCACTGACCACACTAGATGGAATAATAAAATCTGAATAATCTTGTGGGTTAAGTAGTATACTCTTAAACATATAAGATTTACTAATAAAAAGGTAAGCAATTTCACATAAATTTCATATTTCAATAAATTTCTATTTTCATTTAATAAATACTTTATTTCACATATCTTCCAGTTTTATTATGAATCTTATTGCCAAGAACTGCACAAGAATTCCACAAAGTCAAACTTAAATTATTATATCAGCAAGACTAGTTTTCAATCAGAGGAGCAGCAGAGAAATCAAAACTCATGAGATATTGAGGGCATCATTCTAGGTTTCTGTTTTTAAGATGGGTTTCAGAATTCCAGGGAGATTCTAAGACATTGACAGTTTTTATCTTTGTTCTGCCTGAAAACTAAGGCAAATTCTCATCTCTCTTCTGCTTCTCATCATCCTCTCTTCTCTTCTGCTGATACTTTTTATTGTATCACCAATAGAAAACCTCCAGATCAGAAAAAACAACATCAATAACAACAACCAACCAAACAAAAACAAACAAATGAACAAAAACCCACAAACTTCAAAACATGAGGACAGAAATTAACTCAAAGTTGTGTTTTTTTATAATAGAGGTCATAATGGGTTGGGTGCTTCATCTTTTTAAGACTCATTCTCCTACAAAGGAAAGCGGCTCCACTAAGGAAGAATCCATGAAATGTTTCTTTTTCCTAAACTACTCTAAAATACAAATAAGAAGCAGGATACTCCTGTCCAGTTAATGCCTGTCTGCTCTTAAATGCAGATTGGCTGACAAAGCCTAATTACAGGGTAGATATCTGAATAGTTATGAAACTAATAATTATGTTTTCATTATACTTTATCTTTAAAAGACAACTTCCAATTACAGTAATGAATTTTCTGAAGCAATTGTTATTCTCATTGAAATAGATCTTGTAGTTAAGCTGACTTGGTTCTGTATTTCATTAAGCAACCATTCCAATTATTTCTATTACACTGAAGGCATAGAGATGTTATTTTACAAATAAAAATGATAAGACCCTGTGCCAGCAGGCTTGTAATTTAAATTAGACACAAAACAGTGAGATAATGGACTGAAGAAAGGCTGAGAACTGGGAAATGGGTCTGCAAATTGGAAACAGTATCTTGTGTTTGCTCCCACACCTTTATCAGCCCAGTGTGTGTACACATGGTACTGGTGCCTCTGTGCTGTCTCTGCTGAGAGCTTCTTTGGACAGACATCCTGAGTTCATTGCCTACTATGTGCATTGTGAAGACACTGTAAAGGAGTAAAGCCTGGCAACAAAGGTTTTATAACACACCATGGGAGGAAGAGCATGTTGGAGGCCTGGGAAAGGGTAGAGCATTGATGCAAAGAGATAAAAATTGCTCTACATACTTAAGGAAGTATTTGCATGCTTCATCAATGTATTCTGAGAATGCAAATCTCCATGCTTCTAAGAATTTTGCAATGTATGATGTTCTAAAAAACTCCAGGAACCATCATACTCTTGAGTTTATTCTATCTCTCTTTGTTTCAAAACACAAAGGCTATTTCCAAACCCTTCTTTCCTGTAGAAAATCTTATAAATGGAATCTACAGCATCGCAGGAATCAGAAGTCTGAATAAAGAGAAGTTTAAAATGTAGTTTTTGAGAACTTTAGATTTTTTCTGAACCCTGTGACTTTTGTGCACTAAGATAATGATGTTTTAATGGCTAGAAATCAGAGTAATAAATGTTTTCTTCTCTTTCCATTAGTTTGGAGATTTGCTCTTTGAAGAGGAGGTTGAACAGTGTGCTGACCTGTGTCAAAGAATTCTCCATCACTGCAGCAGCAGCATAGACATTACAAGGACTCAAGCCTGTGCCACTCTGTATCTCCTCATGAGATATAGTTTCAGCTCTAACAGTGTAAGATTTTGAGGGCAGCAGCATATTTTGTGCCACCTTTTGTCAACTTAAAGAAAGTCTGAAGTTGCAACAGCAAGTGGAATGCATCTGCAGTCACCTGGACTGCATGTTTCACACATTTGAGCCCAGAGAACTGCTAGAAGTGTAGGGGGGAAAGTAGATTTAATTGTTGTTTGTTCATTTCTTTGATTCAAGAAACATGACTTGTCCTGCAATATCTGTAAATGCAGCTTCAAATAGCAGCATTAGGACTGACAGCAAAACTGCACAATGCATAAGCAGTACTCCTCATGATGTCTTTTTTCTGTCATTCCCATGACAGAACTACTCAGTCTAGTTCTATTCTAATCCATTTGCAGCCTCAGTAGAACTCCTGTATACTTTTATTAGTGGAAATTCTTCACCAGCTCCTTGGTCTGAGAACTAGGTTCTGATTTTTACCACACACGTGGAGCAAAATTCATACATTATGCATGTAGATTAATAATGTTCTAGCACAAAAGGATATGCATTAGCATTTTGAATAGCATCTGATTTTGCACAGATTTTCCTTCACTAATTATTACTTTAAAAGCCTTGGATATGTAAAAAGTGTAAGCTCTGCAGAAGGAAAATGTACTGCAGACATACCATCATCATCAGGTTGTAATGCACCACAATTTGAAGCTCCCAGAGACGTTTTGCTTCCCAGATTTGTTTCCAGGATGTTTTTCCAGTCATTCTTCCTCATCTATTCCTGTGTGTGGTCTGATCCACACACCCATTGGCCTGTGCCAAGGGGAAAGGGGTGCTTCTGGCTTTCTCCTGCCTCAAGCAAGCATGAATATTTCAAGGAACATTCTAGCCCCAAAGTACAGACAGGCCAGAATTAGGAATCTTTGTCCTAAGTGGGTAAAACATGATTTAGGTTTGATGTGCCAGAGGCCAGTTATGTGAGTGGTGAGCCTACTGCACTCACTCTGGGCAGGAGAAGGTGGGTTTGCTTCATAGAGAAGACAGATATGTGAACTGCAGTGAAGCTATCATTCTTTCATGTTTTTGTTTTTTCCTCTGGAAGAATTTTTCAAGAGTGAAGATGCAGGTGACCATGTCGCTAGCTTCTCTGGTTGGAAAATCACCTGAGTTTAATGAGGAATTCCTTCGACGATCCTTGCGGACCATCCTGGCCTATGCAGAGGAAGATAAAGATATGCAGGAAACACCATTTCCCTCTCAGGTTAAATCTTTTATGGCATCTGTGGCTTTTATTAGGAGCTTTCTCACAGGACTGTCCTTGAAGCAAGTTCTAGATCTTGGTCTTCCAAAGCAATGAAAATAAGGATGAAGAGGTTATTGTATGAGTTTATGTCTAGCACAACAGTAAGTGGGGAAGAAGTGAATATTGTTCCATCAAATAAACTCTTAAGAATTTGCCCTGAAATTACATTACAGGAGAATTATCTCTTTTTTTTGAGTATAGCTTTCTCCTAGACCTGAGCAGGAACTATGCCCTCTAAGAGTTTCCCCCAACAGATTTTGATTTATTATACTTTCAGACAAGTACCATCCGGGAAACTTCTCTCTCTTTGCCAGCTTGTAAGATGTCAGCAATAATGAAAGACATTTCAGACAACTGTCAAATAGTTTGTTAAAATTCTTGGAGTAACTCAGGTTGTGCTGAAGACTTACAAAAACTTCTGGTTTCAGATCAAAGATCAGTTAAAGCTAAACTCCATTAGCCCTTTTTTTTTTTTTCCCATTCAGAAATAAATAGATCAAAGGACTTCAGCTTATTTTAATTAATTAAAATGTGTGTGTAATATTTGCTATGTCAGCAGCCTTTGCTGTATTGCACAGAGCTGAAGAAAACAACCTGACATTTCCTTGGGTAAAAGAGGCTTAAAAAGAGTAGCATCATCTGGCGCAGACACTGTTGTCTTTCCAGAAGAAAAAAATAAGTACCTGAGAACTGCACATTGATCTTTGCATTGCTTCAGGTAGAGGAACTACTGTGTAATCTGAATAGCATCCTGTCAGATACGGTGAAAATGAGGGAATTCCAGGAAGATCCAGAGATGCTGATGGACCTCATGTACAGGTGAATCCATTTAGAATTGCTACTTTGTTACTGAGAAAATTCTGCAGTGAGTTGAGCTGAACTAATCACTCTAGGGACAGGATGTGGCAAATTCTCTGTTCCGTTTGTGCACATTCCCCCTTTAGCAGGGCTGGTCTGTCACAGGGGGCCCAGGCTGCAGTAGTGAGCACATTGCAGTGCAGCCTCTGGGAGGTGGACGTAGATTTGGGCAAGGATGTAAGTCAGGAACATTGAAGGGTCATGGATGCAGCAGTTTTACTTTCCTCATAGCCCCTCTGTCTCCTGCCCAGCACTGCCTAACTGTTTATTTTCCTTTCTGTTTAACGAATCAGATAGAATAAAGGCATAGATATCTTCTTCCATTCAACCCAGGGGAAGAATTATAAGGTATTTTTGTTATTTGAGAAGCAGTCGTTATTCGCACGTGTTTTCTGGCCTGTGTTTTCAGAATTGCAAAAGGGTACCAGACGTCGCCGGACTTGAGGCTGACTTGGCTGCAGAACATGGCAGAGAAGCACACCAAGAGGAAGTGCTACACAGAAGCAGCCATGTGCCTGGTCCATGCTGCAGCCCTGGTGGCAGAGTACCTGAGCATGCTTGAGGATCGGAACTATCTCCCTGTGGGCAGTGTCAGTTTTCAGGTAAAAGGCTTTGGAGGAATGAGGTAGCTCTGGTGTGTGTGTGTGTTTGTTCCTGTGCTAAGCAAAGCAAAGGTGCATGTATGTGGTTTGTGTTACAGTGGCAGTCTCCAGCTTATATTTCCAGCAGTTTGGTACTGTTATTTGGTAAGCAGAAACCCTGTATTATCACATGTTTTTTCTAGGGCTGTTACCTATCAACCGCGACAGGTGCATCTTTTAAACTTCTTTATCATAATCTAGATAGTTGGAGCTACTCACTTCTTTCAGGCATGTTCTTCAGTCCTCAAGTTGCTAATCAAACCTTTTTGATCAGTGAATAACACAATTGCTGCAGTCAATCCAGTATATCCAAGTCAAGTGAAAATGTCCCATACGTTCTTTCAGCACGAGTCATAGCTCTCACATTATCTCTCTGAAGACACCACTGGTTCTTTTGGTGTTGTTGAACTCAGTAATAAACGGATCTTTTCCAGTTTTCTTGGGTTGCATTTTTCACCTTACTTTTTTACATTACATAGATGAAAGCATAAGTTTTTGTGGTCAAAATTAGACATTTTTGAATGCAGATATATATACACTTAGTTTATCAGATTATGCAGTTTTTGACACCCTTACCTGAACTGACTCCATATGCAAATTCAATTATTTTAGTGTTTCTTTTCTCTACATTGTTAAAAATAAAAACCCCTTAATTTATTGCCATGTGTTGATAATTTCTTTTTTATCATTATTCCCTGAAACTAGTGAATTGTTGGCTGCAATTATTAAAGTAAATGATAAATAATTTCAATTAATTAGTGGAAATATGTTGTAGGATCACCTTAGATGTTATATAAACATCTACTGTTTATACATTATTACCTTCATTAGATTGTAATCTCTTTTTTTTTAGGAAGTCTCAGGCTTGTGTAGTCTGCTGTTGATTCAGGCTAAGTAAGGTTTTCTTTAATAATTTTAAGGTTTTCTTTATTAATTCTGTATCGGTATTTCCACCATTTTTTCCTGGTGCAGTCTGATAAACCTACCACCATCTGCTCATCTTGTACACACACTTTAAAGAAACAGATGATCCCCAAACCATATTTCATCTTCTGGAACTTCCCCAGTTTTCTGAAACATTTGGCAGCTCAGGATTCACGGCTTGAATATGCTTTTGCTTAGCTTTTTTGATCCGTTGTAGAGCACATTTTATTGTCAAAGTGAGTTTGAAATACCTAACACTAATATTTGGTGCATTCATCATCCCTTGATGTAACCATACCACCTGGGCTTTTTTCTCTTCAAAATAGTAAATGTGAATATGATTGAGCATTTTGCATTTAATTTAGTTCGTTGGGCGTTAGTATTCACAATTACACCTTAGCTATTAGGTGATGGACAAGTGTTTATTGTTGATTTTCTTTAATATCAAGATAGCTGTATATAATCTTTTTAATGGCTAAACTTCTGGCCATGGTTTTATACTTCTGCCATTCTGTATCCCTTATCAGTTTTGTATACCCTCAAACTTCAAAGTTCTATGTATTATTTCTATTTACTTATTTTCTCTCTACCTGTTAGGCATTATCATAATTTGGATATAAAGTGAAATCTGCATTCCCTCCCCAGTGTAATCATGCTCCCAGGCTACCTTGAGTGCTTGTAAGCTTACCCACTTGACCCTAATGCAATTCCTCCCCCATTGCTCCTAGATTATGAAGATTTCTATAAATGGATATGTTTTCATTTATGTTAGAGAACTGAAGTCTTATGTACAAGGCACTAGGCGAGCAAAAATTTAGCAGTTTAAAAGCAGCAAATCAGTTTCTCTCATCAAAATTCTTGTGTAAATACATGTTTGCCAAAGGAACAGCTGTCCTATAGGAGAGAGGTAATAAAATGCCCTAATGACAGGAGAGAGGTAATAAAATGCCCTAATGATGAGAACCCAATTACACAACTCTTTATCTGACAGCACAATTTTGAATTTCAGTTTACTCAATAACAGTAATTAACTATAATGACCCTTTGCATTTTTACATAGGCTTTCAAGAAAAGGTTTCCTCATTCGTTACAAACAGGTTTATGTTTTGTAGCACCTGTGAAGATCTTATTCAGGCTGACCTTGTTAAAAGGGAAACGCTATGCAGACTGGCTTGGCTTTACCTGTAGTTATAGGTCTCACTCACTGATTCTTTCTGTGTTCCTTTCTTCATTTGGCTCAGATATGAGATCAGCTGATATTGGTGATATGCATTTAGTTGTGGAATTGAGGGTGATAATAATGTGAATAAAAATATTATTCTGGATGAGCAGAAGTATTATGTCCTCTATAGAGATGAGTAAAATGAGTCAGCAAAGGATCAAATCAATTATGATTTTGATCTTCTGCAGTGAGTCTGTTAACATCCAGAAAACTGACTGTCAGTAGAGTAATAGTTCTCCTTATATTGTACCAGACAAAGTGCTTCCCTCTATGCAAATCAAACCTATCCCTCAAAACAGAGTGGGGTCACTTTCAGTGGAATTCCCTTTGAGCTTAATTAATATTTACACTAAATCTCTTTCACTAGCAGTAAAGCAGAATTAGTGAGAATATGATGTGCATAGGGACTGACTTTAAAGAACAGACAAGTACTTAGCATGCGTGTCTACCTGCTGAGGTACACGGCTCAGCAGCAGCTTAATTTGCCCAGGCTCTTTGGAAATCTAGGTTGCAGGTTATCCTGGCCTTATTTAACATGGTGATAAGGGCTGGGGATCACTGTGGTTTTTTAATTTACAAAGTATTTATTTTCCTTAATGAAAACCAGGCCTGTGAAATTCAATATAATGGCTGATAAATGGTGATTTATATATTGCCTTTATTATATGAGGGGTATGCAAAATTCTTCAATATGGAAGGCAGATCAAGGCTAGAGTTGGGTGAGCCATGTCCACTTTGCAAAAGATCATGCAAGCCCCAGGAGCATGTCATGTAAGATCTATCCTTCTAGAGTGCAAGGACTGTAAAACATGGAAATACATTCCTGACGTTAATTATTAGAGGCTTAAAGGTGGAGAAGGGATAATTGGTGTCAGTGACTTTCTCGTTAGTTTTATGTAAATCACTTCTCTAGACTCTCTTCTCTTTGCTTCAAAAGGATTTTTTTTTTTAATTAAACAAACAAACAAAAAAAACCCCCACCAGATTCACATTAAAACAGTCCTCAATGGCTACTGTTACAGAAAAGGAAAACCAGAAATTAACTTGCATGGCTTGTGAGTTTCTGCAGGTATGTGCCAGAGAACCTAAAAGTCATGGTCTTCAATGAGACTGGTCAGTAAAAAGTGGTGTAGGTGTGCTAAATGTACCGCAGTTCTTCCTCTGGCCAAAATTCAGATATATTCTTAAACCCTGTGAATGCAGTTCTGAGGCTGTGCTCACCCATCACTCAGGTGACGTGCAGACTAGGCAGTGTGATGGCAGCATGGCTGGAGTAAATTTCACCCATGGAGGAATAAATACATCCATAAAATCCATGGGGGAAAGCTCAATGCTGCTGGTGGCGTGTGGTGTCAATGCTCTATCTGAAATCTGATCAATAGTAACAGTTCTCAGTGCCTCTGCTATTTTATAAAGATGCCTTTAAGGACTCCACTAGCCAGCCAGCTGGCATCCATCCTGCACTCAGACAGATTGTCATTGCCAGTTTCTGCTGAAGTGAGGCACTATGACACTAACTTAACTGCTTTTAATTAATAGAAAATCGAAGCTTAGCCTTTCTGCTGCTGCTGAAAGTTACATATTCCAGTCCCATACTACATGTACACATATTTTGTTGCTCTTTTGCATGTGTTTCTATAGATTATAAATTTTTTAATGTTGATGCCACCCAGTCGTTTATTCAAAGAAGTCCCGAAGAACTGCACACATGTTGTATCATGGTCTAGAATCTCAAAAGAGTGATTTCATCTAGTGTTATTTAAGTGCACAATGAGGTCCATAACATTAACAAGAAACTGAGTAAATTCTGCAGGATTAAAGTGTAATATGGCAGAGAATGAACCAAGAAGAAGCAATCAATTATTGTGGCTTTTAAAGCAATATTATTTGTGTCCTACTTCTCCTCTGCTTGGAAAGGGTGAATAAAAACCTGAAAGTTCAATTTCTTCAAGCAGGTGGCAGAAGGTCTGGAATACAGCTTGGAATTTCCCACCCCCAAGTGCCAGCTCTAGGAAGGGCACATTGCTTGTGGCCCTAGTAGTATTGGGGATTGATCCCACTGCAGCTCCGTGGAAATCCAGCCACCAGAGAAGAGCTAGTTTGACACCTACAGGCATTTCTGAGGCTAGAAAGAAAATTCATGATTCTTGCAGCAAAACTCCTGATCTGCCATCCATGGAGATTTATGGCGTTACTTACCCTTCTAAAAAAGAATGTAACTATGTTCCCCGGTTGCACCTGAAAAAACTCATTCCTCTTCCCATCATGTAAACATGTTGGAACAATTTCTTCCTCAATCTTTGTAATGCATTGTTGATTTAGGTTTTTTATTTCTGTGCTCTGATGTATTTTAGAACATTTCATCCAATGTGCTGGAGGAATCTGCTGTCTCAGATGATGTTTTGTCTCCAGATGAAGACGGCATATGTTCTGGGAGGTATTTCTCAGAAAGTGGACTGGTAGGGCTGCTGGAACAAGCTGCAGAGCTCTTCAGCACGGTGAGTGAGGACCAGAATCACCAGGAGGGAATGGATAAGGGGATACCTCAGACAGATCCACAGCTTCATTCCCTGCACATGAGGGAACAATGTAGTACTGCGAAACCAGGCATCACAGACCTGCCACACTCCAAATAAGAGGAGGACGTATTTTTGGGTGTCCAAGTACTGCCTCAGTCAGCTTGATTTACCTAGGCTTCTTCAGCCTAGCTCAGCCATGTACCCACCACAGGCAACATCAATAGAAAGGGATTGTCTCAGGCAGGAACCAAGACTTTCAATTGGTATTATCATGGGATAGTACATTTAAGATAAAGATCTTGCATAAAGGATATGTTTTAGGAGACATGTGAGCGTTACTCGTATGCTTTTATACAAGTACAACCATGAGCCTCGTAATTTACACTTATTATGTAAGGACTTGTGATGTAGCACCTCTTAAAGATATCACTTGGGCCTCTTTGTCCAGACACAGCTCTTGTTCCCCTGAAGAATCATACATGACAAGCTAATCCATTTCCAGCTGCTTACCTGCATTTCTATTTCTTGTACCCCTGAGGCAGAAACCAGGGCTTTGCACAGGAATTTGGGCTTGAGTGCCCAACAGATCAGAGGTTCGAATTGCATCCAGTTCATTGGTTGCTTTTCAGAACTGCCCATTTACTATTACTAATTTTCAGAGCACCAAAAAAAGCAACATTGCAGATTAACAGGTGAATCCCATAAATCCCCTTTTCAGCAAATCATTGATGGAGACAAGGTTTCTTTTCACAGTCAGAGTGCATGAAAACGAACNTTTTTTTTTTTTTTCTAATTTTCACAGGGAGGTTTGTATGAAACTGTGAACGAAGTGTACAAAATTGTCATCCCCATACTGGAAGCACATCGAGACTTCAGGAAGCTTAACTTGACACACAGCAAGCTACAGAAGGCCTTTGACAGCATTATTACTAAGGTACTTGTGAGGCAAGGTGTCACTGTAGGGCTAGAAACAGTGACAGCAAGGCATTGCCAGCAAGATGCATTGCTGGGTTGTACTATTTGTTTAAGACTGGTGTTAATAAAACTGTTCATGTGTGTAGAGGGTTTGTGAGGCCAGTTTTGATAGTGGAGGGGGAGGGTTAACAGGATGATGTCAGTGAGAAGTTGCTAGAAACTTTATCCACATCCAACAGAGCCAGTGCCAGCTGCTGGCCAAGGCTGGCCAAGGCTGAGCCCATCAGTGACAGTGGCAGCACCTCTGGGATAATATATTTTAAAAGGCAAAAAAGTTACTGGCCAGATGTCATTGTGCTCAGAGGAAAGATGAGTGGAAAGTATGTGAGAGCCACAGCTCTGTACACACCAAGGTGAGTGGAGAACAAGGCACAGGAGGTGCTACAGGTGCCAGGGCAGAGATTCCCCTGCAGCCCCTGGTGCAGGCCATGGTGAGACAGCTGTGGCCTTGCAGCCCACGGAGATCCACAGATGAGCAGAGATCCACCTGCAGCCCATGCAGAACCCCGTGCCAGAGCGGGTGGATGCCTGAAAGAAGGCTGCGGCCCCATGTGAAGCTCACACTAGAGCAGGGAGGATCCACAGACTGGAGCAGGGGAAGAACTCTTCTCCCTGAGTACTGGGAGAAGCATGTGATAAACTGACCATAACCCCCATTTCCTATCTCACTGTGCCACTGGGGGAGAAGATGTAGAGAAGAGAAAGGAAAAAGGGGAAAAGGTGTTTTAAAGTTTTGTTTTACTTCTTTTTGTTCTGTTCTGAGTTTGATTAGTAATAAATTCAATTAGTTTCCCCAAGTTGAGTGTGTTTTGCTCGTGATGGTAACCAGTTTGTCATCTCTCCCTTTCCTTATGTCAGCTAATGAATCATTCATTGTTTCTCTCCTGTCCAGTTGCAGAGAGGGATAATACAGTGGCTTTGGTAGGTATCTGGCATCCTGCCATGATCAACCCACCAGAATTTGAAATAGTTACTTTTACTTCTTTAAAACAAAAGATACCATCTGCTCGTTTCTACCTACATAGCCTACAGTATAAAAAGGCTCTCAATACAAAAAAACAGAGATTAATATAAAATAGGTTTAACTGAACATGTCTGTGTCCATCTAGCCACATCTGTTTATCTGTTTAAAATAACTTTATTGTCAGTTCACTAGGGGTTTTTGTTATAAAAAAGAAAAAAATAGGAAACCCATCTAAATTCTCAGCACTCATACTGTCCCTTCTCTTTCTTCAGAAGAACCTTATTGCTGAGCCTAGTCAGTTTCAAATTCATATCAATTTTCATTGCAAAATTGCAAAATCTATATTTTGTTACAAGTATTCAAAGGAATTTAAAATAATAAGGTATTTTGTTTCATAAAACCTCCTTCATAATGAGCTTAAATTTTAAATTAGTTTGCAGTCAAATGTCCCCTTAGTTTGTATGCTCTCTCTCCTGTGTTTCTTATCCATCAGCACTGCTGATATAAAGAAGTGGCTTTGAAATGGGGAAAATGAAGGACTAGTGGATTTTCTTATACATCAGTTGGGGGGGAAAGAAAAATATAAAAAATAAAATATCAAAATACTACAATGTCCATAAAACAATTAGAAATTTCTTCTTCTTTTTATCAATTAGGGACAAAAACGAATGTTTGGAACTTACTTCCGTGTTGGTTTCTATGGATCCAAATTTGGGGACTTGGATGAACAGGAATTTGTTTATAAGGAGCCTGCAATTACAAAACTCCCTGAGATTTCTCACAGATTAGAGGTAAGGAAAAATATTATGTTAACATGATCTCAAATGGTATATTATACTTTTGAATTAACAAATACAGTCCTAATATTATCATTGCTATTAAAAAAAAATCAGTAACAAACTGATTTGTACCATAGATTATTTCCTTAGTGCATATCCTTTCCATAGTATCCCTTTCTAAGGCATAGTGATCTAAATGATCCATTCTTCTGAGGCTATGAATCTTACAAGCAGGCCTGTAATACAGGCCTGAGTGATTTTGAGCATGCCAGATATTTGCTTTGGTATCTTTTGAGCTGCTTCTTTTTTTTTNGGACTAAAATTTTGGGGAAATTCTCTTTCCTTTCTAGGGATTTTATGGCCAGTGTTTTGGGGAGGATGCTGTGGAAGTGATAAAGGACTCTGCTCCTGTAGACAAAAGAAAGCTGGATCCCAATAAGGTAAAGTACTACCAAAAGGGTCGAGTGCTTTGTCACACAAGAGAAATGAGGAGAGAAGGTCTCCATGTCAACTTTCATGCTCAAACTTTAAGGCACTGAAAGAAACCACCCAACTTGGTATCTCTGTGTCCAGGGCTATTAAAGCCTCTGTGATAGGCTTAGCATGATCACATATGCTTATCACAGAGCAGAGAAATGAACAGTTCTGATCTCTGCTCCCTGCCCTGGTTCTGATCCCCAGGGCTAAGCCATGCACTCCTAGATGCAAGTTTTGTTAGCTCTGATTAAGAAAATTATCCTGAAGGACTTTCAGCTCTATGCTTTTCTAGACTATCCGTAGCCTATGTGTACAACGGGATACTTCACATGCGCCATTCCTTTACATTCCTTGGGTTGTAAAGTACTCTAATGGTTCTCCCCTCTTTTCTTAGGCATATATACAAATTACTTTTGTGGAGCCGTATTTTGATGAGTATGAGATGAAGGACAGAGTTACCTACTTTGAAAAGAACTTCAACATCTCTCGGTTCATGTACACCACACCTTTCACTATGGATGGGCGTCCCAGAGGAGAACTTAGTGAACAGTACAAGAGGAACACCATCCTAACCACAATGCATGCTTTCCCCTACATCAAAACTAGAATCAATGTCATCCAAAGAGAAGAGGTAATTGGGTTTTGAAAGCAGATCTAATTCCTCAAAGAATGAAGGAGTCATTGAGTGAGAAGATTTCCAAATTTATGCTTGGCAGAAAAAAAAAAATAATGCTGAATTTATCACATGTCACTCTTCTAAACAGGAGTATCACAGAAGGGACAAAAAAGGCAAGATAGAGATTTACTATGCAGAAGAGACAATTGCCAGTGTACATTCTTGTTTTGACCTCCTAGCTTTAATGCTGTGTAGAGGATATGTGGAGCTCTCTTTGCAGCTATACTTCTAGCTGATAAAGCAGAATTAGTATAAGGAATACAGTCAGATGCTAGAGATGATCAGATGCACCATCTACCAAGATGATCATCTTAGATTGAACAGTGTCAATGACCAGGTTACACTGAATGGTGTTCCTGGGTTTCACAACTATGGCTTTAGAAGCAGGAGAATGATAGTGATATTGTCATGTTTAGAACAGGTCAGCTGCATCCATGATTCGGGAAGTGAACCATCTTTTCTTCCCTTTCCCTTAGTTTATTTTAACCCCAATTGAAGTTGCTATTGAAGATATGCGTAAAAAAACACAGGAACTAACTGCAGCCACCAACCAAGAACCACCAGATGCCAAAATGCTCCAGATGGTTTTGCAGGGCTCAGTTGGAGCCACTGTCAACCAGGTAAGGGATCCAAATAAGCCAGGCAAAGTGTACCTTTCTCACTGCGCATTCTTTTTTGCACTCCTATTTCTTGCACTGGAAGAAGTACATCTAGTCGGACACATTTAGTCACTGTGTGCATTTAAGCTTCATCCCTTGATACTTAGTCATTGTAAACTATAACATTTATTAGCTATGCATTTGATGGAAGTGTTCATGGGAACCACTGTCCTGGCTGTAGGTGCAGAAACTCACAGAAGGCTTGTGAATGCATCTGAGGATTTCTTATTTCTAACATACTAGCCGTCTCAGCCATTTTGTTCATTCCAGATATACCCTTGGGGAATGGGAATAATAATAACAATTCTCCTGTGGAACCACCACAATCTGAGTTTCTTGGGAATTAAGTCAATACATTAAATCAAGACAAAAGTGCCCCAAAATAAAGCTGGGATGCAGTAGGTATAACATACACACTAAAAAATCCCCAGGCAATTAAAAAATACTAAAATGGAATTATGAAGACATGGCTGAGGAAAAGCTTGGCGTTACGCAGGATTTCACAGAGCTTAGGTTTTTTTTGCTGAAAGTGTAAATACTCTCAGTTTCTCCAGATTCATCACCAACCAAAGCATCTATTATAACATAATGCATTGTTGAAAGCTTTGCAAAAAGTGATCTTCTTCAGCACTGGGCTTATTGCCTGAAGGTCTTGTAATACATACCCAGGAGCTGTGT
This sequence comes from Regulus satrapa, assembly GCA_013396955.1. Lineage (NCBI taxonomy): Eukaryota > Metazoa > Chordata > Aves > Passeriformes > Regulidae > Regulus > Regulus satrapa. The sequence goes on along the minus strand of VWZN01013588.1, from coordinate 162,190 downwards.
TTCTCTAATATAACCAGGTTTGTCACTAGGGCTGTCCCAGCTCCTCTCTGCTGAGCAGATTTTGTTCCCGTCGTTGTGGAACTGGAGGAGGAATAATAACAGGAGAGGATAAGATATGATGGGCAAAAATTCTGCTTGCCAAAGGAAGTATTGTGGAGGATAGGGAGCTAAAACCCATCCTGTTATGGTAACTGTGCATAGTTTCTTTTTCTTTCATAATTACACTCATGAAATAACAAACAGCTTTAAACAAACGTGTTCTGTTTTCAGTCTAAGCAGG
>VWZN01013588.1:145120-155990 GCA_013396955.1 Regulus satrapa | reverse complement strand
TTAATTTGTCAATAAAAGTTTTCTTTGTTCTTCTGAAGTTTTGGGCCTGTTTTGCTCTTTCTCCTGGTCCTATCTCACAGCAAGAGATAAGTGGGTAGTTCTGGCAAGTGCATAGACATTTTATATACCACTGAAATCAGAACATTTTTGGTGCATTGGCCGGGAAATTAATGTTAGCAAACAAAACAAAAACAACAACAACAACAAAAAAAACAACCTCTGCACAACATAAAGGTTATGCCTAATTACAGACTCAAACTGCTACATAGTTTAAAAAGAAGATGCTAAGCTATGAATGTTTATTTAATACATAAAGCTCCTATGTAGATAACCTTATCCAAAATTAACTTCAGAAGCTCACTATGGGGATTTCCTGCAAATCACTTGACTCAAGATTTACTGCAGTTTAAGAGAAATTAGCACATAATTTATAATGCCTAGTGCTTAGTAATTTTCAAGTCCTAAGCAAATATCTTACAAAATAATATTTACAACACTTCTCTGAAGTAGAGAAATGTTATTACAGTTTTGCAGATGAGGATGCAAAGAGAGAGGAGAAATTAGGACTTGGGAATTAATTTAGGACTTTTAGAACTGATTAGGGCTTTTGGAACTCCTTTAGTGAGGCATTGCAGGAGCTACTATTTTTGTTGTGACTATTCTTGCCACATGTTTGTATTTTGAAACAAAAATCCATAAATATTACTTCCTCTCCTGCACATCTTCAATGTTTTGGAAATTATACTTTAATGCTGATTAAAGTAACCAATTCCATTTGCCCAAGCACAGAATTTAATGTTAAGATTCAAGGAAATGGTAGATTTTTTTTTTTTTCCCTTTATACTTCATTTTACAAAATGACAGTGAAATTTCTCAGAGCTGATGCTATATGTTTCTAAAGGCAAGGCCTCTTTAATCCAAAAGTGTAAGGGAGATTGAGGCTGCTGCTGTTTATGGAAACATTTTGACTTTTTACAATCACCTGCAGCCTTGCCATTTGATAATACAAATGTTCCAAGCACTTCATTGACATTTGTATCATATTTTGAATGTGCTTTGTAGAAGATTCACGTGGATGATCAAACAAGATGAGATGTGGAAATAGGTGAAATAAACCCTGTAGTTACACAGCACTAGGAGTGTAAGAAAATAATTTCCCTCCTCATTCACAGTATTGTTAAATGAAATAATCAGGAGTAAGTACTCCCTGACTTTGAAGTGAGCACATCCGAAGTACATAAGCAAATGGTATAAAAAGCTCAAAGTAAAAGATGCCTCTGTCAGAGTGGCTTCTCCATATTCAAGTTGCTTCAAAACAGTTCTAGATTGAAAAATTACTTATTTCCCAAAGTTCTGAAGCTATGAGATCTCTGCCTATCAGAACCTAGCCCTTTATCTATTGTCTTTAACTGCCAATGGAGGAGAAAGGTCAGAATACTCTCATCTATCAAACCTACAATTCAACATCCCTGTTTACAAGATACTTATCCTTTACAGCTAACCAACAGAAACCTCAGGTAAATAAGACCCCCTAACTTTTATCTAGTACAATGTACTAGATAAAAGTAATGAGGTGGTTCCCTGAACTGAAATGATACTCAGGATAATATGAATACTGATGGACTCTTCACTCCCATTCGACAAGCTGAGTGCCTCGCAATCTGATGGCCAGTCTTTCCCTCAGTTTGGATTTCATATTGTCCCTTCTACAAATGGAACATGGCTTGTACATTTCTTTCAAGAGCTGAACTATATGAAACGAATTTTCTATCTTACAATATTCGTTTTGCGAATAAAGCGATTGTTACACAGCGTATTTAGAAGTGTGTTTGTGTTGCATCTTATACCTCAATAGAATGCAACTGGAAAGAAAATTTCAGTAGGAAGAACATTGTATTGTAGAAGAATCATTTAGTAAAAAATACATTTGTTTGGGAAGAGGATGTGTTAGTCTGTCTTTAAGATAAATTGTGCCTATTGCAGGGATTACAAGCAACAAGTTGCTTCTCAACTTCTATTTTTCATTCTGTGTACGTGAAAATTGTCAGTGGGAGGCTCAGTAACAGTAGTGCCCTCCTTTTCTTCCTCTGGTCTGTAGCTGTAGAGCAGAAATACACCTGATTCCTGAATTCAGCGTTTGGATGATTCAAGACTAGGGAGAGTTTTGTGTGTCCAAACTAGATAGATCCGAGGCTAAACTGCTGAGGCTCTCAAAGGGGAACCAGCAGATAAGCACTACACCACCACAGACATTTAGCTGGGAGTTCACCAGAGGTCACTCATCCCTTGCACTTTTAAGGAGCATGATGCTGAATTTGGCAAAGGAATCCTCCAGCTCAGCACGAGCATCCCTCTCAGGTCAGCCATGCCCCATCCTGTGGCATACATGCAGGTGGCAAGGTGGGGACCAGCAGCTTCAGGTCTGTGCACAGCCCCCGTCACAGGAGAGCGCACCGGATCCAGACCAGACACGCTTGCACATCTGGCAGATGAAAGGAGCCCGTGCCGCCGATGAGAAGGCCAGCAACAGTGCCCCAAAGCATAAATGTCAGTGCATTTTGAAAACATTTGAACAGTCAAGGTAGCTGCTTTTGGTCAGCACTACAAGTCCTACATGGGCAGTCCTAACACTGGGTTTCCTGGTTTGCAGAACAGCACCTATACGGGGAGCACATTTTTCATGCTACATGGAAGAAACCATGACAACAGGAGGTGATGGACTGAAGAGGCATGACCATGAGCACACATTTGTGCTGGAGACAGAAAAAAAACCTGTATTGTCACTTAAAATTGGCAGGTGTGGGTTATTTGACCTCTCCTGGGAAGCTGAATGCTTTCTCATTGTGTTTCCCACCAATTGTGAAGGCTTGGAAAAGCAAAAGCAAACATTTAAATTCTTCTTGTTGTTGTTGTTTTCTGTCTGTTTAAAGTATCATTTTCTCAAATACTTCAGAAAGGGCAATTAAAGCTTAGGAGAGAGCCTGACACAGAGCCAGCTAGGGCTCTTTTAGGTGTTTGAATCTCTCAAAGCAATGCTCGTTATCAAAATGAAGCACAAAATAATAGTGTTTTATTGCATTACACTGCTGATGTCTTTTGATAGAGAGGAATGTACAAGGAGTGTTCATAGGGTGTTTCCATTAGTGCTGAATTTAGGAGTGGGGTAGTTTGGGGGTTGCTTGGCTGACTAAATTTTAACCATCTTTTCAACTGGTTAAATGAAGTGATTAAAAAAAAAAAAATCATCAGGTCTTGAATAAGCCATCTCAGGTCGGGTAATGCTCCAGTCTAATCAGTGCACTGAAAGGAGAAGGGGCCTCTGTGGAAAGTCCCTTTTGATTACATGAAAAAAGACAATGCACTCTCACAGTAGAACTCAGTTTGTGTCTCGGAAAGCTACAGTAAATTCTGGCATTCATTGATCACTTCACATAGTGAATATGTTTCTGTCACTCTATGCTCTTACTGAGGGGCTGGTTTAAATTATTCATTTTCATTCGAAACCAGACTGTTTTGTACCTGTTTAAGAATTTAGAAACTAATCTTGAAGCAAAAAATGTTATCACTCAATACTGTTCATTAAAAGATCCTGAAAACATCAAACAAAGTGTTTAGGTGATCAAACAAAGCAGATGAAACCCCTGAAGATGCTCAATAACTTCTACAATAATAATTTAGAAAGTCTTGAAAGTTGTGACATTTTGTTCTGCTTGTCTGTTCAAAGGAATTTGATGCTTTACATCCTTTAAAACAAAATTTTCTCTTTAGAAAAAAAAAAGTTTAATTTTACTTTTTTTTTAAAGTTTCTCTCCCTGAATTTTTAAAGACACTTAACCATTACACACCCTTTTTTCTATGTTCTTTTAAAACTATGTCTTGTTACAGAAATGAGCTTTTTCACTATCAACCTCTATTCATGGAATATTTCTAAACATCCAACTACTCTTAGGATGCAAAATACAAAAGAAAATTAAATAATCAAAGATACAAGGTGTTTTAACTGGTTGGCAAGAGGACTAAGTCTTGTGCAATTAATAAACACGTGGAAAACAACCAGAAGGGAAGATTTCCTATCACACATTTCTGACCTTCCCAAATATGAGCATCTGTGCAAATTTCTTTGCCTCAAGAAGAGCTCAATGGAAACAATCAAACAAACAAAAGCAAGCTTGGCACTACTGACACATCTAGAATTTGAAAGTGACAGAAAGCCATCTTAAAACCTTCAGAATCTCAAGCAAACAAGTGTTTCTGGACTTAATAGACAGTGAAGAAAAGAAGTATGCACAAAACCCTATCCCTTCCTTTATTTGCAGTCGGCTTTTCAGGAGATGAACAGTTCTTTCTCAGGTATTCAAAAAAGGTTGGAAGTTCTCCAAAGAAGTGTTTTCCTTACTGAGTTAAGGCATAAAATCCTGGGTTCAAATTCAGATAATGCTCGAGGAGGCATTTTTCCCCAGAGGATGAAAGGGGAAGGGGAAAGGAGAAGGGGAAGGGGCTGAACAAGAACAACTTTACAAAAATTAAGGTGATAGCGCTTGCCTCAGAGGCTGGAGATTTGTTAGCAGCCTGGAAGGGTGGCATCTTCTCTGTACTTCATACTGCCAGCTTTTAACTGGAAAAAACAGTTTTAATTTGGGAAAATAATATTAAATCAACAGTGTCTTAAATATTTCAAAGAGGATGGTTTATATAAGAGACTTCAACCATTGATTAAATTAGGAAGAGCTGAACTCTTGTAATCTGTGGCAGATTAAAGAGCATATAGGATTTGTAGAAAGGATTGCTCAACTCAGATTGTAGGGAAACCCAATTGCCCCCAAGGCCCACCACAGCCTACGACAAAGGCTGCAGCTGAGTGAAAGAAATTCATCCATTAATAAGCAATCAGAGAGGAAAAGATCAAAACACCAACGCTGCTGGGAACAAAGGAAGTGGTACTTTAAAAGGGCAGAGTAAATTGCGGAATGCAATCTCACTTTCTGGACTATGTGAGGCACTCAGTACCAAACTGAGGACTTGTTGTGCACTAATGGCAGCTGTCAGGCAAAAAAAGTAATNGGCTGGGTTTGTTTGTCTGTTGATTATATGGTTTTGTTTTATTTCATTTTGTTTTTTAATCATTTTGATTTTTAAAATTGCTGACTTCCTGGATTTTCCTGCTTTTCACCAAGAACTGGGAAACTGCAATAGCAGCAAACAAAAGGCACACTGCTTTCACATCCCTCTTTTGAAGGAGGGAGAAAAAAACTTGGGATTGTTGCTTCCAGGGAAGAATTCAGGCTGTTTAGGAGGAGTGATGCAGCCCCACACATCTGCAGTAATAGGTGCCAACAGTGACCACGGGTTCCACATCCTATGCACAAAAGAGTGCTGTGGATGGAAATCACATAGCTTGGAAATAAAGTCACAGGCAGGCATAGTTTGAGGGAAAAGAGGGCACTGCAGCATGTCCCATTATTTCTACCAGTTTTGGTTCACTGGTAATTTTCTGTGTTGCTAGTTGGTGGAGGATGCACTCAAATGTACCCCCAGTGGCTCTGCAGCTCTGGGATCCTGCTCACAAGCACTGGCCCTGCAGCACCAGCTGCTGTTAGAGCACTCAGTGTTTCCATTGTGAAGAAAATCTTCCTAGAAAGGCTACCTGAGCCTTCCTACAATGCTGATGATTCCCACAGCCTGGTAAGGAAAAGCATTTAACAAAAAGTACTTGTGGCTGCCAAACGGGAACTTGTTTAATCCTCACTTTAACTTCAGCAGTTCTCTTTCAGACAGTTCCCATGCCTGCTCTCTCTGATACTGCTGTAACCCCCCCTGCACAAAGTCCCTTTGCCTGACTACTGTGAACCTATGTGTGGTTTGAGTCGGACAGTTCAGTGTAGAAGGGAGTGTCCACAAAAGTGGTGGAGTGGCTCACAGCTCCACAGGTGCAGCTGCAGGAGCACACTACAGGGACTATGCAGCAGAGCTGGGACACGCCACTGTGGGACACTGACAGAGCTGCTCAATGCCACTGCTGGAAGGAGGGTGGAAATCTGCCCAAACTCAGTAAGTCATTCGGGGATTAGCGTATGTTTTTGAATCCTCAGCAGTGCTCTGCATTAATAAAGTACCAAAGTGCATTTCCTGCATCCAGGGAGAACTGCACAGCATGTATTAAAAACTGGGACTCTTCATCTGTTCCAGGGTGGTCTGAGACAATGAGAGGATACCTGTGTCCATACAAGAACTGCCAGCTCCCAGATGAATCATCTGGCTACCAAAACAAAGCAATGGTTTAGGTTAATGGATAAATCTGCACTTTCTGTCTGTACCAGGTTGTGTTGGCAGTGGATACATCTGAAGGCTGAAGGCTTACACTGCTAGTGATTAGTTCAGAAACACAAATACAGTGTTATAACAGGCAGGTTGTACCCCTGCTGGTGCAACAACCAGTATTGGATGCTTCAGGATGAAAAATCTTTGCGAGTTATGAAAGAGGATCTACACCCACAACTGGTGCTATTAAGCAGATTAATCAGTATGGCATGCATTTGAAGAACAGATAAACTGCCTCCAGCCTCTGCAAAGCAGCTTCCACTGATCTCTTCCAAACAGGAACAAAAGACATGTTGTCTTCTTCAGCTTGATCTCTAGTCAAGATGAGACCTTTAGTGTTGAGGATCATCGTTAAATGACAATCAGATTGGTTCTTAATTTGTTAAGTCAGTTAGCAGGTGAGAAAAACAGAAGATGGTTCCACCCTTTCAACAAAATATCCAAGTATACTAAGCTTTTTATTGCATTGTTACAGTTAAGATCCTCAATATCCTAATCATACTTGTTTAAAAAAAAAAAAAAAGATACCATGCTTTTAAGCTAAAATTCTCTTGTGAATTTGAAACTAGAATAAAGGTTGAGAAACCCCATTCTAAGAGGACAGATGTCTAATGAATTTGATGAAATCAAATCATAATCTGTACAAAGTAAACAGATTTGTCTACAGAGAAGAGAATAGGACCTACCTGTGTCCTACCTATCTCCACAATGAAGGAGAAACTCCTCCAATGACCAATGGGGGAAACAAATGCTGGGGTCAATTATTTCCTCGTTCCGCCATTCCTTGGAATGAACATGCACAAATTTAGGATTGCATCAAATCAGTCTAACTTTGGGAGTTGAGTTCACAAATTTCTTGTTCCAGCAAGAAATTGCCAATGGTTTTTCCATCCTGTTTTCTTCCTACAGTTGTTTTGCCTTTTACTATAGGTCTCAAGTTTGCTCTGGGGTGCTGTAAAATACTTTCTCCTTGCCCTGGCATGTAAGAGAGGTATCCTGTGAATATCCAACTTCATTCAGGCCAACTCTGCCTCTCATGAGCTGTCATTCAGACATGCTCATCTCTCCCAGCACGGGCATCCAAATAGACCTTTGGTGATAATTTTAGGTTTCAGCATGATTCTCCAATGTAATTCAAAACCCCAGTTGCTGTATGCACATATCCATTAAAGAGATTATTTTATTAATCTCTTGACAGGCATCAAGTCCAAGTAAGGCCTTTTGCAGAGATTGAGCTTGGCTGTACAACTTCATTATACTGATGACACAACTACATTGAACTGCAGTGGCCTCCTCTTACTGCTCAAAAATAAAGGTCTGGGAGGAGCTCTGGAGAATCAAGCAATGTTTCAGGGACAAAAGTTTGGTGGCAACTTTTTCTTCTGTCACATTAGGATTGCTCAAACCTTGGGGAGCATATTTTGACACAGCTTCTCTAAAGGTGAGGGGAAAGGCAAGTGCTACATTTCATCTAGTAAATTATTTCTGGAGTTGCATTCTTGTGCATTCATGCACAAACCAGGAACACTGTTCTGCTTCAAATATCCATAAGGCTAATAGTGAGATCCAAGAAAATGTGTGGCAAAACCAGCAACACATACCCTCCAGCACTGAAAACTCTGATGATGGAAAATCAGGTGCACTGCTGCATTCTTTCATTTCGCTCTGGACTCCCAAGCAAGGACATGGTATTTTTTCCCTGCTGCCACTGATGTGAGCCCTGAACCAGGGTGGGAAAAATGTCCTGCCTTCTTTTGTGTTTTTGTAGCTTCCCTCCTTTGCAGACGGGGCCCTGCAGAAGACAGCCATGCGGTGTGAATTGCCACTGGTGGGTGTCCTGTGCGGAGGAGAGAGACAGAAAGTGTGTCTACTGAAACTGCTGCAACCCTGAAAGCAAGTCAGGACAGCAGATGCCCAAGAGAGAGAAAAAGCTGGACTCTTACAGGCTTGCAGTGGAGAGGATTACTCTGCCTCTCAGCTGCAGTCCCCACTGAGTGGAGTCATTCACACCAGTGCAATGCATTCTCTCCGCTTTTCACTGTGGTGTGCAGAATATTCACGGCAGCAAAAGCTCAGTATTTTTAAAATTAGGTTTTATTTAATTCCTTGGGTTGCTATCCAGCTTTGGCATTGGCAGCTACTCGGCAATAATCAGCACTTCAAAGTGTCCTTCAGAGGCAGAGGTGCACCGGAGGCCTTTGATGGGGGATACTCCAGCAGCAGAGTCCTGCCCTGCTTAGCCCCTCTGTGTCTGACACACCACAAAGGCAGGGAGGAATTGGGAGGCAGGGAGGAATTGGGAGGCAGGGGTGGGGGGGTCACCCTGTTCTGCTCATGCTTAGGTAGGTGCTTTGACACCACTTCCTATATGCAAAATCTTCCTATTGAATAAAAAAAAAAAAAAAAAAAAAGTGTTTTTTTCGGGTAAGTGGTATTTCTAGAATGGACAAAATAAGGCATGGGAAAATATTACCATTTCCTATGGAAAGAACATTTCAGCTTTTTGTTTTGTTTGGCAAAATCAGAATTATTCTTTTTATAAAATTTTCATTGGATTGTTTTGTTTTTTTAAATATGTCAGCGCTGTTTCCACTAACCCTACAAATGAGGTGAAATATGCTGTGGCTTAAGGGGCTCCCCTGGAGCTGTGCACCTTGTGGAACTGACTGACAGTATCCTACTTTCTGAGGTTGGGAAGGAGGAAATTATGCAATTTATGAGTTAGGATCCTGAGGTGCTACTTGCTGTATTAGAAGTACATTATAGTTTGAGGAAGATCTAAGGCAACTCATCCAGGATAACTATGGTTTCTCATGCTTATTTACAGTGGCAGCAAAGCAAAAAATTGCTGCCAAATACAGCAGCAGATGAAATGTCTGACCCCCCCTCCTTCCCACACTTTCACAAAAGCCATGGGCCACAGCTGGGAACGGGGCTGATGCAACCTGACTCTAAATTTAGCCCACAGATCACCTGTACTCAGGTGCACTTGCAGCACAGAGGATGCTGATGTGACTGATCCAGTGACTCCTGAGTAAGTTGTGTGGGATATCCAACAAAAAATATGTTACAGGCATGGGAAGTGCTAAAATCCAGAAGAATGGGGCCTGAAAAATCCATGAGAGCTCACTCTGCCTGAGCCTCTGCTCAACCCACTGCAGAAGGGCAGAATGATTTCTCTAAAGTCCTCCATGTTTTTAACATATGTTCTATGTGTGCTTAAGGTTTATCTGTATTGTGAGTAATCTGAAATGTCTGTCGAAGCACATCACAATAATTTTCTGGATCACATAATGGAAAAATACAATGTATTCTCTCTCTTCAAAGTATTACTTTCACTAACAGACATGGACCATCTGGCTTTTTGAAGGAAACAGGTGGGTCTGGACTTTCTTGGGGTGGTAGGGGCTTTTTCTCTAAATATTTAATACTCCAGACTTCCTACCAGCAGAGCAGATCCCAAATAAAAAACACCCCAGGGAGCTAGAAAAGCCCTACAGAAGCACTTATTCCCAGCTCAGTGTCACCTGCTGGTGCTTAGGCAGAGCGAGGCAAACACTCCCACAGCCCCAGGAAGGAGCTGCACAGGCATCCGTGATGGTGACAAAGCCAGTGGCAGCGCCCAGCCGGGAAGGAGGAACTGCTCCTCACAGCTCACACCTGGGAAAGAGTAGGAACACACTGCAGTCATTCCCCTTTCTCCTGGAGGCTTTGGCTGGTTTAATTTAGACAGAGACAAGTTTCTGTCTTTGGTTCTTGACAGGGTAGGAAGGCCCAAGACAATGTGTGTCCCCTCTCCCAGCCTCCCCTATTTGCATGTGCAGGGCAGACGGAGCAGACTGGAGATGCTCACTGGCCCTCCTGACTTTGTGCCCACCTATACACCCCTCTGCCTCATTTGGCAGATCCCCGGGCTCCCAGTTAGTGCACTCTGCAAACTCTCTGCAGGGCCAGACAAGCCCCAAGGAGCTGAAGGGTGAACCAAGACCTGCTGGTTTTAATTGCACCTTCAAAGGAAAGAGCTCCATCCGCTGCATGACCACACTGAAAGGCTTCTGTCATTCTTACGTAGGTAATGCAACAATTGACTTCTTTATTTAGTTGCACTTGTTTTAACTGTCAAGAGCTGGCAGCTCTTGAAAGAAAGGATTAAGTGGGAGAAGTGGAAAGAGTCCTATCTGCTTGCTCTGTACACTGGCCATAGTCTGAGTGCTTTCATTCTGTTTGTACAGTTTCTGGTACAACATGGTCCTGACCCAGCTGTTTGGATGAATAAGCTGATGGTAAGATGTTGTTTGCCAGCCTGAATATACTTTCTTTTCAGTTGTTAATATAAAAAATGGTAAGTGGTGCTGACCGTTATCTCGATTACTTCTTTCATCAGGACCCCCTTGTTTTACAGCCGGTAATTCTTCCGTATAAAACGCCTCTGGATGGGAAGTTAGCAGTCAGGATTAATAACTATTAGCATCTTAAAGAGCTGCAGGGCCTGTTTGCAAATTTGGACTGTCAGTATTTCCAAAAATATGTGGGTTTGAACTAAAATGTACCA
>VWZN01013588.1:104610-126112 GCA_013396955.1 Regulus satrapa | reverse complement strand
TTTTTTTTTTTAATAAAAATTGCATTTGGGTGACACATACCCAGAACTAAACTACACATTTTTTCCCCTGCTCTTTGATTTGAAGTACCGTGTTTCTCAGTCACCCTGAAGTAATTCCTCACCCTGTATGTGCACACATACCCTCTCTGGGCCAGGAGACCAGGCCCCGCTCTCCAGAAACAACTGGAAGATGCATTGCATGGTGGCTCATCTTCCAGTATCTCTCTGGAGATATCTGACCTGACATCTCTTCCTGACTCCATATGGAAGGAAAGGAAGGTGTGGAAATCCGGGGTGGCAAACCCTGTTCTGCTGCCTGCAGTGCCTTTGGGGATGTGAAAGGCTTGTGCAGCAGCACTGTGTAGCTTGAAGGAGGGGAGTTTGTGAGGGGAGAAGAAAATTTGTGGTACATGTTGAACTTTGGGCTTGTGGTACATGTTGAACTTTGGGCTGTTGAGTTCGTGTTTGTTTGGTACACCTGAGGGCAAAATGAAAAGAAATGCATGGTGTCAGGATGCCTGATGGATGTGAGAAGAGTTGGATTGAGGCACTCAGGAAAGACATCAAGTGAGATGTTAATCAGTTACAAGCTGAGTCATCGTGCAGCAGCTTGCAGTGCCAAGTAGAGATGCACACAGCATTAAAGGAAGGAATGTCCACAAGTGTGTTTATTCCAAGTACAGAAGGACTCACCCTCATTCTCACACTCAAACAGGGCGTTTTACTGCTTTTGAGAAGAAGTAGCAGAATATAGTAGGAAATCTATCCCTATGCCTTTTGTTCTCTGTAATATTCTTCACTTGAAATAGCCTTGGTGTAAAATACCTAGTAATCAACTAGAGGGCAGCTGCCTACCCAGCCTGAGTTCTGGACAATCAGCATTCTTTATCCAGCCTGCTGCATCTTCAGGGTCTTTTAAATGACCTCTTCCTGATTTCTTGTCCAAAGAAGGACTTCAAGCCAGTCAGAGTGTCAGAGTGGAGCTTGAAAAGAGGGACTAATTTACCTAAATTGATGTGTCTTATAATGGAGGTTTCTGCTTTAAAAGAGAAGAAAGCAAAACAAATAGTATTCCTATTGTTTGCCCAGCACAAAGTCTGGTTTGTTTCAAGGAAGAATCTGGTCCTTGACTTTTCCGTTTTCTTACTGTTGGCTCTGAAGTGCTCACCTGAGACTGAGCTGCAGGTGTCTTCAGGTTCAAACAAAGTAGAACATTCTTGCTTCTCAGATTTCAATGAATTTTGTGTGTTGTAAGACCAGAAACGATAATATTTTTTTTCTTTCAGGGGAAAATAGGTGGCTGAAGTTGCTGTGTGGATTGGTAGAAAGAAGAGGATGGGGACAAAGGGATGAAAAATTTGTGTGAGAGAACACAGCTGGCTGCACGTCTCCAGTGCATTGAGCTCTGTGTATCTAGAGGGTGATAACACACTCACACACACACACAAATTGTTTCCATTGCTTGTGTTTGTCCAGTTGGCTTGTTGCCCAGTTGTATTCCTACAGTTGTGAAAACGTGGTCTTAGTGCTTCTTCTTCACTCTGTGTAAAGCAAAGATAAAGAGAAGTAGTGCTGGGAGCTATGAATTTAACTGGAAAAGGGCAATGAGAGCTACTTTGGGTGTGGTACTATAGCTTGTCCTTCCTAATTAAAAAACCAACAACCACCAAATATTAATAAAAATAACTCCACCGATTTTAAATGAGGCACATCTCAGTCATAAATGGAATTAAAAGGAGAAATGTATGATGGATTACTGAGTCTTTGTTCAGGCAAGTGGATGTTTTATTTACATTTTAAATGATTGTGGTGTCTCTTTGCAACTCCAGAATGCTACAGCTGAGTGCAGATGTTTTAGATAATAATTGACTTCTGGATGTATCTGCCTAAAGACAGCCCAGAGTTTTAACTTTTACTGTTGGAACTTCTGTTATTTCAGCAGAATACCTGAGATCCATAGTGTGAAAAGTGTGCTGAACTCTTTGTGGAGTGTTTTTCCATTGTTTTTTTTCTGTGTGACTAGTCTCTTGTTTTAGTGCTATATCCAAGCAGCTTTTTTTAGCCTTTGATGCAAGATAACTGACACTTAAACAAGAGTCTTACTTCCTTGGTTTTAAAGTGTTAGCTACCCCTGTCTTAAACTGGCATGTCACTTGAACTGCCTTCTGGTCCTGCCCTTACAGCAAGGCATCTCTACCCTGTTGCAACTTGTTCAGAAATAACTTATTTCAGGGAAACTTGTTCAACTAAGAGATATGAGATCTCCTCTCATAATACGTTTGAAAGCATCTATCTATGCCTTTGGCATGCTGACCTCCCACCAAAGTCACTGTACAGGGTAAGTTAATGTGCTGAAGATTAGTCGGGAAAGAGCAATAGTGCTTTGCTTTCACTTTTTCTTGCTGCTGATAGAGAAAATCTTGAAATGCTTGTGTCTTTTTAATGGCATTTTTCAAAACAAATTAAGATCGTTCTTAAAATGCTATCAAGTGCTTATTACTAGATAAGCAGGTACTTTACAGCTAGAAGCTTTGCAATGCCTGGGTGAGGAGGGATTAATTAGCAACCTTCTTGCTAGGTGGTGTCCTCTTTCACTGTTCTCAGATTGCAAAGGGTAAGAATGAGAAAAAAACCTACCTGATTATCTCTTTTCATGATATGATGCTGGCCCATCTGAGACAGCTTATGCCAAGCGTTCTAGGTAGAGTTCTGTTAAAGTTTCACTGAACGTTTCCCCCAGACAGGACCTTGGCAGAGCTGGGTGTCACCATTCCCACCTTACCCGCTTTGCCTGTCCGTGCTGTCCCTCGCTGGGGCAGCCCTTGGCGGTCACTGCTGGAGGTGTTGGGGACAAAGGGCATGACTGCTGCAGAGTGAAGGGCCAGAATCGGCGTGGTCGCTGCAGGCTGCAGCTTTGCTTCTTGCCCGTGAGGTTTCACCGGGGAGTTACTGTGGCTCGAGGGCTACAAAACCCAAGCGCTTGCTGCAAATCCTCCCCCTCTCTGTGTAGAACTTCGCTGTTACAGCAGGAAGTCACCTTTCCCTTGGCTTCATTTTGTGCAGTGAACACTGTTTTAAGAAAGCAAGTCTTTAATTACAGTTTTGATAAGCATGGATTTTTGTTGAGAATAAAACATCAAAGTACATATGTCTGTCTTTTTCCACCTACACAGTAAAAATTTCTGCAGCTACCTTTGGAAAAACAATTTTTCACTTATGGTTGTGATAGAGGCTGTTCTGTGACAGTGTATCTTTGAGTGTATTTACATGTCACCCCTTTTACTCTCTGAAGCTTGTTGGTACTGTTGTTGCAGAAGGCTTTTTGTTTATAGTACAGTTTTGTTATCACTGTAGCAGGGTACAGGCTACCACTCTTGACCCCTGGGGTTTTTGCAAAGGTCACAATGGAGGGACTGGAATTCCTGCCTTAATTACATTGCAGCAGAATATCCATGCTGGTTTTCCCAAAAGATTAACAGAATGATACTGCACTGCTTTGAAATGTGATCTCAGAGAATCAGGCTCTCAGGACAGCTTCTTTCATGTTTAACACATGCATGGATTTTGTGTATTTCTAAATGACTAATTACTACTCCTTGGAGTAAAATGTGAATGGTAATTTATAACTCTGGTTGCTTGCTATTGCTTTTGTCTTTCTTACAAGAAGCTTTCAGTGCTGTCCCGTGGAGTTGCAGTGAAGAGAAAGACTTTGTTTCCCTGCTAATATTTTGAGGTAGCTAAACTGTGCTTATTATGCAGTTGCTGTAATGTGTGGTAAGGTACAGCTCTATTTATTGAAAAATAAATACACACAAAGGTGTTCCATGATTAGGCCTTGATACACTGCAAAGATGCCTGCAGAATTGCAGCAAAGGCACAGATGTTGCTGTTCTAGGACTTTGGGGAAAGCATGCTAGAGAGAACTGTGAGCCTTTCCCTCTTCATATGTAGCTTGGCTCCCAGAGCAAGTAGATTACTGGCTCCAATCCAGTTGCACTGTGAATTGTGGTATCAAAGTATCTGCTCTATTGTTAGAGGTTTATGAGTTTATGGTTTATGAGTCCTGGGCCCTGGCATGGTCAACAGAGTGGGGATGTTTTCTAGGTGCCCATCTTTCATAGTGTCTGTGGTTTTTTTCTGTGCTCTTGGTCTGGGGTGGTGCCAGACTACCTCAGGATGATTTATCTTCTGTATGCTAAGAATGCACTTTCAAAGCGGACTGCACCTCCAGGGAAAATATGAACGTATCTGTTTTCACTGCTGTTCCCCCCAGTTCCAATCGTTCTGGAAATAGCCTTTCTTTTAATAATGATACAAGGCTCTTTCTTTCTGTCTTTCTCTCAGAACTGAAGTACTGAGAAGGAAGACTGAAACACTTATGCACCTGAAATACCCCTCCTCCCTTTTTACCCCAAATCCTGGTGTGCATGCTATACATGACAGCATTTTTTTGGATGGAAGCCCACAATAATACTGTTTTCTTTCTGTCACTGCTGATGAAAGCGTCATGAAGACACTCGCTGCAGGGCAGAGCAAGGAGGTGTTCGTGTTTCCAGTGCGTATTCCAGATGTTTATGCAATGTGCCTAAGCTTGCTGTGGAATACAAAATATTTGTGAAAGGCCCCCAGGTCTATCCGTGGATAAGCTGTTTGTCCAGGTTTTCTGAACAAAGCAGGAGAGAGAGCTTAACTGACAAGCCTTAATTAGCTCTGTTCTCTAGCAACTCTTTCCCAGGAGAATGACTTGGGAAAGGTTGTTATCAAACTACTTTGAAACTGAAATCTTAAAACTTTAATGTTGACTTTTCCCTTTATTTGTGTTTACTGGAATAGCAAATACTGAAACAGACTGGAGAAATTCCTGCTCTTAAACAATTAAATGATTGCAACCAACCTTTGATGCAAACTCAGATCTTTGTTCTGTTTCCTCTCTTTACCCCAAGCCACTTTTGTTTCACTTATGCCACTTTCGTTGCATACTTCATACCTTTTGATTAGATATTTTAGGTAAGCCTTAAGATGGTTGCTCTGTCATATTTTAAAATTCTTTTTTAGTTTATGTGGAAGAGGGAGAGAATCTTCAAAATAAAGCTGTCTACATTTTACACTCATGTAAGGAAGTACACAGGTTTTACACTCTGCATAGAACATTGTTTACAAAACATATATAAAACTTGAAAAAAATCTACAGCAAGTTCTGGTTACATCATCAAAATAACACTGACCAATTTTCATATCTTGAGATTTCAAATACTGTGGAAAATGCTGCCCTGAAATTTTACTTTCTATGAGGTTACTGTGGCAGCTTGTATTGCCTGACATATATGGGTATCCTGCATAAAGGGAAAACACATTGTTGATACTACAAAATCTGACTTAAAATATCAAGAGGTGCTTCACTATGTGCATTGCTAGGATTTCCAAAGTTTTGGAAGTATATAATGATGAATAAGAGATGCAGGGAGCTGGACTGCTTGAAAAACAAAACAGAAGAATGATTCTAGAATTATTCATGTATCTTTGCTGGAATAGTGTTCCAGATGCATGCATCCTCCCTAATGCCTGGGGAATTAGCTGAAATGAATACCTTGTATTCCACATATATCTGTGACAAGCACCAAGAGTGAAATGGGGCTGAATCAAGAACCCTGGAAGTTCCATTGTGGCAAGGGGTTAGTCAGGTCAGTTGTCCAGAACAGCAACATGTAGATGTTGGTATCAAAATAAGTTCAGGGGCAATTAGGTTCAGAACAGCTATAGATATTGCTGCATCTCACTTGGTCAGGAGTGCATCTAGGTCTTGATTTTGAGGAATATGAGAACTTAGCTAGAGAAGACTGTTATTTGAAACATGTGTGCAATTCTTCTGTCTTGTGAACAGCATTTTCTTCCTCTTCAGAAAAAAGTTGTATTCTGTTTTGTTAGCCTTGAAAAGTACTGAAAGACTTAAAAGTAATGAACATGTATATTTCACAGCTCCAGATATGAATATTTGCTTCAGATTTCATTTTTCTTGTGGTTCTGTCACCTGAAACTTGAAAGGTGAATGCTGCTTTATCCTTGAGGGGAAGACAAGGCTTTATGCAGAGGACGCTTGGTATGCTTGGTGTGAAGGAGGACTGCCATAAGCATAAGCAGCCCTGATATGAGCTGCAGATGCTTCTTGAATCAGGAGCAAGGATGGTCTCTTTTCTTCATGCTACCTCTGCCTGTTACCCTTCCAGTGGATTTTTATCCCACCCAGTCCCGTGGATGGTTCAGTTGTGCCCGGTTTGCTGAGGGGCAGGCAGGCACCCCACTGGTGTGTGAAGCATCACCTCTCAGGAATGGTGGATGATGAAAGATGGGATGTAGTTGGTGCTACAGCAGGCATCCTCAGAATGCCTCATGAATGGATGCAATGGGTTTGTGGGGTTGAAGGAAAACAAAATTACAATATTGTCAGTGGTGGGACAGGAAGCTCAAAATTCATGATTTAGCCCGCTGAAGTCTTGGCTTTGAGTTGGCAGCACTGACATTTTATCTTGGTAACATATACACAGTTAAGTCCAGAGAAAATTTCTTTGGCCCTAAGAAATTTTGTTCTCATGAGACCTCATGAAAAATCTTCGTAATTGATGTCTGGGAAGTGATCTAAGCCTGGAGTGTCAGTGTGACTTTTCCATTCATATTGGTTTACGGATGAAAGAATGTGTGGCAAATACCCAGAGTAATTATGCATGTTTCTAATGTTTCAGCTTGAATAATACCGCCCACCTTCCCAGAGAGGTCAAGTTACTGTTTCAGGCATTGCAGTTAAATAATGTACCGTGTGCCAGAGAGAAACGGTGGACTAACAGCAGCTCTGTAAGTTTTTAATATTGGGTGGTTTGGGTTTTTTTTCTTGCTCTTTCAGGAAATAGTGAAATCAAATCAAGTTTCTGTCACTGGGTAAAATTTGGATTTACAGTCCAATGGACTATTTAAAATATATCTAAATGGGAGAGTAACTTGTGGCTCGAAGTGGTGATTGGTTTTTGATTAGCAGTACTTAAACGTCAAAGGAGTATTAAAGTGTGTGTGTGCTTGTTCGGTGTCTCTTTATGGTGCAAGCTGCTGCAACACGGACAGTCCCACAGAAATCAAATTCTGTAGGGCAGAAGCAGTGGTGGGATGACAATTAAATTGGTGATTTTTCATCCATGGTGACCTGGAGTACCTGCAAGTACACGGAGATGAGAAAGCACTGCAAAGATTATGCTGACTTTTTCATCTGCATTTCTGTTCTTTGCTCTGCTGGCTGCCCTTGCAAATGAGAATGTACAGCTTTTCAGGCAGAATTCGTTGGCATTCATATTGCTTAGTGACCTTCATATTTTATGGACCGATAGATGGAACTTGTGCATCTGACCAAAAAAAAGGTGACCTTTTTTAGCAGTTCAAGAAAAACATAGAGTGACAATCACACTGTATAAGTGTGTTTTGCCCAATTGACTTTGAAAGGTTGCTATTAGACTACAACTTCAATGTCTGAGCTGGAGCACGAAAATCTAGTGTTTAAGATTTTGGACAGGGGCAGATGTTCTGTATATGAAGAGAGAGTGTATTAATCTTGTAAGGAGAGTCTTACTACTTATTTTTTGGCAGAAAGGACAGGAATATTGGCAGATAAGGGGCTGGACATGACCCAGCCATGGGCACTCCCGGCCCAGAGAGCAAAACGTGTCTTGGGCTGCACCCAGAGCAGCAGGGCCAGGGAGGGGATTCTGCCCCTCTGCTCTGCTCTGCTGAGACCCCACCTGGTACCCTGCACCCAGCTCTGGGGCCCCAGCACAGGAAGGACATGGAACTGCTGGAGTGAGTCCAGAGAAGGCCACCAAGGTGGTTAGAGGGATGGAGCACCTGTCCTGTGAGGAAAAGCTGAAAGAATTTGGGTTGTTCAGTCTGGGAAAGAGAAGGCTGCAGGGTGAACTAATTGCTGCCTTTGAGTATCTGAAGGGGAGCCTACAGGAAAGTTGGAGAGGGACTTTTTATGAGAGCATGTAGCGACAGGACAGGGGAGAATGCATTAAAACTGAAAGAAGTTACGTTTAGGTTGGATATTAGGAAAAAATTATTTGTGAGGATGGTGAGACACTGGAACAGATCTCCCGGAAAAGCTGTGGATGCCCCATCCCTGGAAATGTTCAGGGCCAACGGATGGAGCTTGGAGCAGGCTGGTCTAGTGAAATGTGTCCCTGCCCGTGGCAGGGAGGTTAGTGCTAGATATCTTTAATTCCCTTCCAAGCCAAACTATTTTATGGTTCCAAATATACTGTCATTTGTGTATGCTGCCTTTAGGAGAGTTCTTGGTCAATGCCATTGCTGAATATGCAGTCCGTTATAAGTTTCAGAAGTGAAGAACATCCTGACCAGCACTGCCTGTATCCTGCTTGTCCTCCCCTTGTGTTCCTAGGACAATCCGCTTTGTTTCATAGGGAAGCTGACAAATGTCTTACCATGATTGGGTTTGAAATTTAATTGGGGAAAGCTGATTTGTTGAGAGCTGGTGGCAAAATTGTGGGAAATAATCTGTCCTTTTCCTTGGAGGCCATATACTTGGTTATTTAATTTTTTTAGTAATTGAATACTTTGAACTGGTTGGGTTTTTTGGGGTTTTTTTGTTGTTGTTGTTGTTTTGGTTTTTTGTCTACCATGTCTCATCTAGAATGTCTGGTTTACTGTTTTGTCTAGAACATGGTGCTCTTGAAGGTACAGGATCCTACAGCAGTTATTGTGGGTTAGTTTGCATTACAGGAGGTAAATTCAGATTGACCTTATTTTTAGCTCTTTTCCAAGTAATTGTTCCAGAACATCTGATGAGACAGCTGTCATACCTTCTTTTTTTTTCTTTTTGCACAAGGGAAACAGTATTGCCACGACAATGGCCCTCAGTGATACATGACTTTTGAGGACCCTTCTTGTTAGTCTGCTGCAGTGAGGAGTGTGCCACCCAATAACACTGTGCAGCTTGGGGCTCATAGATTCATTGTATTTTCAAAGCTTTAGGCTGAAAATATGATGGAGACTTTTTTCTCATCTTGTGGTTCAGTGGCTCTCCTCAGGGACATGGTGTGTCTCACCGACAGATGAGAGGCTGTCTCACCTGGGAACAAGGGAAGCAAGATAGTGTTTTATGGTCCCTTTCAGTTTCATTTCCCACCTTTGCAGTTCTTTTTCACTGCAAGACAGAAGATACCTTTGTGCCCTTTCCTAATCTCTGCTTGCCTTAAGGAGGAAGCAAGCACAGATTATTCATCATGTCTGTTGTTGCTTATCAGCAGTATTTTACGATATGGTGATGTAAACAAGCAAAGGATATGACTGGATAAGAGATGTTGTACAGGACGTAACTGATGTATAGAGGAACGTTAAAAGGAGAAGATAGGTTGCTGAGGGTCTTTCCAGTTTTCCTTCTTTCTTGAACTACTTTTTTAGGTAACTTCCCACCAGTGCTTCTGTTGTGACACCCTCTTCTCCTTCCATTCCTTGCTTAACATTAAGTGTCCCATCTAAACTGGCCTTGTAAAACACATCCTGCTTTGGAGCCATAGAAAATACATTATGTTTTTAAGTCTGGGTTAAGATTTGGTAGCTTAGTTTTGCAGTGAGAGAACAAAAAATTACATCTGCCTTCACATGGGCATGTGAGGAAAAAAAATCCTCCCTAACAAAACTTGGATGTGTTAATGACTTTATCTTCTCACTCACTGGGTGAGTCCCTATATAGGTGAAATCCAAGAGCAGAAGTCTCCCTGTGGATGAGAGAAAAGAAAGTTCTGGGTGAATTCTCCCAGTGTGGCTTCATCTCTGGCAGCAACCTTGGTTGTTGGAGTGGATGTTTGCTATGTTTCTTTTCAGAATTTTGCCCATTTCTGGCTAGGACTCAGGTCTCTGTCTGCCAGCTGAAGATCTCCACTGCAGTGGTGGTTGTCTCATGGTATTTTTTGTCCTACCAAGCAAAAGTCTCCTCTCACAAAGCCTAGCATGAGTTCCACAGTTTCTGTAGGGAGGGTTCTGGAGAAGGAAAAATGTATCTGACCTCTGAATGTCCACTGACTGCAGAGTTAACTTCACCTGGTGATCTGGCATGACAGCTAAAGATATCAAGATTCAGCACACGTTGGTATGGCTGGCTGGGTTTTGCAACCACCACCTTCACTAGTTTTTGTTGTTGGGAGACTGAACTGTTCACCTGTATTGTCACGTTTACTTTATACAGTTCACAGTCAGCCTATGGGTAAAAAAAAAAAATATTTAAAGGAGAAAGCCTTCTATTGGGCAGTGTTGAACTCAGATGTTTATGTAAAACACTATGTTTTGACAACATTTGTGAGTATTTTTGAAATGGGTTGTATAGCAAACGTGTCATATGACACCTTTCTATTTTTCATTAAGTATTTGTAAATGTGAAAACTGCTACTTCAACACCTCTTTATCAAATGCAATATAATTATTCATAAGTGAATGATTATGCTTTTTAAGGTGTTTTATTCATCTGTGCTGCATCTGGCAGGCTTATTTGGCTATTTGATACCGTTTAATCAATGTGATTTCTCCCTGCTTCAAGGCAATGCCCTCTGTTAGACAGTTTTCCCTGTGCTTTTGCTGCAAGAAACAGCCTATGTTGAAACTGGTCACCAACTTCTGAACACTACGGTATAAACCCAAGGTGAAGCTGCCCTTCCTTGTGCTGTGACCTCTGTGCAGACCTGGAGACACGTGAGAAGCCAGCCTTGCCTGCCAGCTTCTAGCTGAGCTGGTTGGTATATCCCATTTACCTGCAACGTGAGACATCTCACTTAAGTAAATCCTGAATTAATGGGACCGCGTTTTGCAGTCTATGTCTGTTGAGAGAGGCCATAAGAACAGGATTGTCTTATAAATTACTCATTTTTAAATATGTATTTGTGGGGAGGAGAAAGAGAGGACTGGATAGGGGTTCTCCAGAATCTGAAATCGTCTGTTCTGTCAGTAAAATACTTCACTGACTTTGGTTTGTTTGTGCCACAGGGAATGATGCTTCTGGGTCTTTTCATTCTTTATTGTGGACAGGTATGAGGTTGTATCGCGTATCAGGTGTGTTCCACTTCCCTATTGCTCTCTGGTCGTTCAAAAACGAATTCCTATTGGGACAGGTGCTTTAAGCTACTGCTGAGTGCGTTGTTCCTTACTGTATGTAACTTTTAACAAGTCAAAAGAAGATCAAAGTCCATTTGCAGTACGTGTCTCGGTACCAAGAGGTGGCATCAGGTACAGTAGATAACGTGTTCTTGCTTTAGCCCAGGACTTGTTTAATCTCCAGAAAGTTGAAAGCAAAGTCGCTTTGGCAACAGTTTAACTCCTACCCTGCTAACAACCGCACCATTACCTGCTACTTGGAGCTTACTGAATGGGGAGCGCTTACACTAGTGCTAGAGGGTTTCTCCTCGGTCTGTTTTAAATGTGTCTGTTAAAATGCGGTGCGAATTGGCGCAGCTGATTGTCAGACAATCACCATTATCATTACGCATCGCTCCTCCGAGATGCTGACCTGAACCTGAACCTTTTCTTCTGGAGCTCAGGCGACTGTCTGTATGTATACCCTCTCACATTCCTCCTCCTACTTGAGGATGCTCAGTAGTTCCTTAGCGATTACTTTACTGTTTGTGAAGAACTGGTGCAGCATACCGCTCAGTATTGCATGCTGAATATCGTAGATTTCAGTAAAACACACAGCTTCTGAGAGGAAACACCCCTCTGTGCAGCGCTCATCTTTGGTGTAGGACTCTTTCATGTGAAAAACTCTGCTTGGGGTGGGAGGTGGATATCCAAATGGCAATACATCAGCACTGGGAGATTCCCGAGCAGTCACGTTACTGTGGTGCCCTGTCCGGAGTAATTAGTGCCTCTGAAGCAGTAACTAGCATGGTGCTTTGTTCCCCCCAAACATAGCCGTAGTTATTTCCTTTAGTAATTATGAGAACTTATGTCAGTGAAATGTACCAAGGCTGAATAGTGCTTTTGAATACTTAAAGGCTTTCTGTCCCAAATGTAGAACATGTTCACCAGGAAATAGTGCCTTCATCACTGAAAAAGTTACATTAAACTTTATTTTTAAATAATGTCTCCTTCACACCGGGAATGTAACTACCCCTCTGGTGCTACTCAGGACATCTCTAGCTGACTTAGTAGTGCTAGGTTGGACACAATATCTGAGACATACCTCAGTAAACTATCCAGGCATGTCCTTGCATTGAGGGGCTGCTTTTCTTTCAGGCCAGCATGAATTCCTCCTTAGATAAGTGAATCAGGCTGCTGCCTGCTGGAGGGAAGTGTGTGTGTTGGAGGAGCGTGTGGGCGGAGGTGATGAACAGCGTTAGAATGGAAAAGGAGAGAAGATGGAATACATATGTTACCCGTGTGTAGGGAACTTGTCAGGCTAGTGAAGTATGCTGTGAAACGTAGAACTCCTGTTAGAAATTGACACCATGCCTTTGGGGCTTTGAAAAATGTACCTTGCTGTTACATAGCAAGTTTAGCTTCAATCTAAAATGTTATGAAGGTTAAAACTTTATGTAAAAATTACTACTTTATCAGTAAATGTACTCCCATTGTATATTCAATAGCTCAGCTTAATTGTTAGACCATGTTTGTTTTCATTTCTGCTTTTCTTGTGTTTAATACTCAGTTATGCTAATCACTGAGTAAATTTTCTGGCTCAAAATGAAATGAGATTGCCATTTGTGAGGCAGTTTAGAAGAACAATTACTTTTTTATGTATGGATGTGAGATACACACATCCATTTGAACAGATTAAAATTTTGCTTAGCGTTACATTTATTTTTTTTTTTATACCTATTGTAAGAGGATGTTTTCTAATGTTTGGTGTTTTTATTAATACCTGTTGGGTGTGGTTTGTTCTCCCCTTAAGGGAAAAAATGAGTGTACACATACTGTTTTTAATTTTGGTCATGCTTGGATATGTAGGAGTCATGATTGTGTACACATGCANGGGGGGCAAAAAGTGAAACTGAAGCATTCTTTCCGTCTAGTATGGAAAACAGTCAGGTATGTACTAAGTCTTAGCTCCCAAATTATTTCTGGCTTTCAATCAGTCCTCTTTGACAAAAGGAGGAATTCCCACAACATTGTTCCTAGTTCACCTTGGGGCTCAAGTGGTGGCCTGGTTCTAGCCTTTGGTGTTGAACAGTTACTGTGTTTCCAGGCTGATCTGGAGCAGGTGTGTGCATCAGCGCTCTTCAGCTAAATTACTCCGAGTACGTGGCAGGGAATTAATGCTAGCTGTGGGACAAATGACTGAGTGTGAAACCTGTTGGAAAAGAAAATAACCTATGAGAAACACCTGAATGGTCTTGACCCTATGGTATAGGGACACATGGCAGCACAGGGTTTGAAAGTCAGGTTTTTTGTCTTTGAACAGTGGCCCAGAGCATATAACTATTGATTGAACATCTGGAAAATGGTGTACTGCTTTATAGAGAAGTGTAGTGGAGGTTATAGAGAAAAGCAATTATACTGCTTATAATCTGTGAATATAGAGCTCCAAGGATATAATTTGTTTCATATAATCTGAAGTTTCCTTATGCAATTGCAGTCTTTATTATTACTACGTAAGTGGAGACGTCTGTAATCAATTTAGAATATAGCCAGATTATAAGATAGGCATGCTTAAGGTATCATGAATAGGTAACTTACCATATAAAGCATTCATATTTTACATAAATAGTTAAAAGTATTAAGAAAGTGTTAGACGAAGAAATTGACTGCCATTTCCTTGGAGTAACTTAATACTGAGTACTAAAAGCTCATCTAAGCTTGGGAGTTTTGGATTTCTGTTTCTTTAAAAAATGTAGGTGTCCAACTTAATTTCCCCCTCCACTCCTGTCAAAGACGTGGGCCCTTGTAGTTTCCCTTCAAATGCTACTTTTTATTTTAGTTTATGACGATTATTAACCCTTAGGAGGCTTTTTAAAGGATTTGTAAACAGTCTAAGATTAGATCAATATATTCACCTGGGTAGGCACTCTGGCCTGTGACATGCTTTCAATGCTAGGGTCTTTATTAATTTATGATTAAAAACTCTTAATTTTTACCTGCTATTATTTGTTTGCCCTCCATTTAGGCCCCATCTCTATAGTTTTACAAGCTGGGATAGAGGTCACTTTTTTTGTTTGTACCAACGCTTTTAGGAAAGTATTTAACAACCTGGATTATAAGAAGTGTCTTTTACCTGAAAATAATTTCTGCTGGCCCATCACTCTGTAGCTGTGGGATGTCAAAGCGGCATCATTGTGCAACAGTTACACATCAGCAGCGCCCCTCAGGGTGCAGCCGGCTTGGATTGTACCTGTGAGTGCCTGAGAGACAGGATATTTCAGGGCAATGTGTGTGTGTGTGTGTGTATGCATCTCTAGTTTTGGGAAGTTGGCTCATTTGGAGGATTAAACACACCACATGGGTTGAAGCTGAAAAACAACTATCTAAACCGTAGTGGTGGAACGTCTTTGCTGAACTGCTGTGGAGGAAGAGAGCCGCCTGATGTGCCGTAGTGGTGCAGGCATGAACTCTGCTGCAGCTGGAGTGTCTTTACTCAGTATGGGTTGAGTGCTTGCAAGATGAGGATTCTGAGAAAAGCCGACCCAGGGAAATGAGCCAAATCCGTCTGTAAATGTTTCTCAGTTTCCTGTAGTTTATAAAGTACCTCCATGTGTCTTCCACATACATCAAGATCCCCACTTAAAACATGCTAATACTTAATTCACATGGGCTTCTGATGCATTTCGCAGTTCAAACTAATCTGGGTTACAAACATTTACTGCTGTGTTTCTGTAACTGGTGTGGCTGGTGTATCCTGACATGCCTGGAGCTTTGTTTCTGTGCATTTACACTGACTGTTGTTTGAACAAAGATTTAAATTGGGAAGGCAGGGCGGGGTGACACAGCTATTGCAAGATGCATGCTTTCTCTCTGCTGTGTTGTAGCCAAAATGGGCTTGAGCATTTCACCTTGGAAACAAAGGATAACTCAACCTTTCATTTTTGTGGAAATTCCTTTATTGTTCAGCAGCATGGCTCTACCCGGCATCAGCACTTTTAAGCACTATATATATTGCACAACATATGCATTGACTAACTGGTGCTTCCAATTTCTCTTCTTGTAGGATGACTCTCAGGTTCCTGAATGTGGTGTCAAATGCTGACACATTGAATTAGCTGAATCTGCTGCATTATTTCTGGTGTTTAAAAAGGCTTAAAGGAAAGTAGAGACTGGCACTTCTGTTACAGTCTTAAGGTAAGATACTATTTCTTTTGCCAAGGCAGGGGGAAGAAGATAAACGTGGTTCCACAAGCTGTCCTAGCCCTACCTCTTGATCTCTAATCAGCCTATTGTGGTTTAGTCCAGTACAGCCACTTGGTCACTCATCAAAGGGATGGGGGAGAGAATCAGAAGAGTAAAAGTGAAAAACTTGTGCATTGAGACAAAGTTTAATATGGAAAGCAAAAGGCATGCACAGAAGCGAAGCAAAACAAGAAATTCTGTGTTTCTCATGGACAGGCAGGTGTTCAGCTATCTCAGCAAAGCCAGGCCCCATCATACATAATGGCAACTTTGGAAGACAAAACAGCGATACTCCAAATGTTCCCTTCTTCCTTCATGTGCTGAGTGTGATGCTTTGTGGTCAGGAAGATCCCTTTGGTCAGCTGAGATCTTCTGTTCTGGCTGTGTTCCCTCCCAGTTCCTTGTGCACCCCCAGCCTTCTTGCTGGTGGCATGATATGAGAAGCAAAAAAGGCCTTGTCACTATGCATAAACTAAAATGCCCATGTGTTATCAATCCTGTTACCTGCACAAATCTAAAGCATAGCTTTTTATTTGCTATTGTGAAGAAAATGAACTCCACCTTAGTCAAGATCAGCACAAACCTGCATGAACCTAAAGTTTGGTATAGGACCCAGCTATCAGTATTTGTTGGTTATAAGCAAATTCACTGAATTCAGTAAGACGAAATCCATACAATTTGAAGAAACATTCATGGAGAAAAAAATTATTTTATTTTCCTAAATCACTAATTCTGCCCTCTGAAATGCTTGTGTATCTTTCAATTCACATGCCTTAGTTCTTCTGCCTGTGTATTAAAAAAGTAGTAGTGGTCTTCATTTCCTATAAAATGCCATGCTAAGATGAGTTCTCCATCAGGAAAAATAAGACTATGAAGGTAAACATGACTTGAGCTAGAAAAGTGACCATTCTGCTTTGACTAGAGTTGCTGCTGTGGTCTGTCATTAATTGCCCATGTTTTCTATGCATCTTTTGGATTGATGGCTGCATTGTCAGCTGCACTGTAGTGCTGCTGCATTTTCTCAGCAGCACAGCAGACGAGTCTGACAGTGAGTACCATGTTTATGCTGTGCCCTGTGAGCAGCATGGCCTCTTAGGCTGCACAGTCCTTACGGTGAGCAGGTGTAAGTACCCCAGCAGGACAAGGCTGCATAGATTTCTTTTCTCTTTTCTGTGCAGAGATTAGGTTAAGAGGAACAGGAAAGGGATGGCCTGAATGAAATCTCTAAGAAAGGAAACCCAGATAAGTAAAGGCTCTCTGTTACTGACTCCTGAGTTGCCTCAGGTTTGACAGCTGCTGTTTGAAGTGACAGCTGAATTAAAGGGTCACTGCCTACCCACCTTACTACATGCACTGCAGTGTGCTGCAGAGTTGGATGAGTGGTAAGACACACCTAAAACTGAACCTCTCTTTTGGAGAGAGAGGATTTAGTCCCTTGACAATTGTGATTACCTAGGATGGTTAATGGCTTTTTTTATGCTGCTTTTGCAGCTTGTGCAAACAAGCAGTTGGGGACAGCTTGTTTGGTTTTTGAATGTGGAGCAAATCTGGTGCTTACAGATGTGGACTTGAATCACTGCCAGCTTATGGGGCAGGTAAGGGGTTCCTGAATCTAGTGATTCCAAAGACACGGGGACACCAGCTGGTTTTCCTCAAATTTTGAAACTCAGTAAGTGGAAAAGCAGATCTCCTGCCATATTTAATTTCTCCATGAACTCTCCATTTAGATGGATAGGAGGGGTGTGTGTGTGTAGCCATAAACACCCAGACTCCACTGACTCTCCTGCTCTGTTGTGTAAAAGCAGTTCAGAAAGGGGGCAAAGGGTTCTGCAATAGACAAGCTGCCATGATTGAGAAGCCTTGTGCACTTCTCTGCAGGCTTCTCACTAACACATATTGGATTGGCCCTGGGCTCTTGCTCATAGAGCAGCTGCCTGTTCTTCTTTGCAGGGTGCTGTTTTTCAGTTGGGTGTACCTGGGCTCTTGCTTTTCTTGAGATTATTCT
The DNA here is from genome assembly GCA_013396955.1 of Regulus satrapa. Taxonomy (NCBI): domain Eukaryota; kingdom Metazoa; phylum Chordata; class Aves; order Passeriformes; family Regulidae; genus Regulus; species Regulus satrapa. The sequence continues at coordinate 108,747 of VWZN01013588.1, read as the reverse complement.
TTTACCAGGAAAAGCATTTGTACATTAATTTTATCTTTCCTGGTGGCAAAGAAGTGTTTTGATACAGAAGGAGGAATGCATAGAACAGGCAGAATAAGGAAACTTACTGTTCCTGAGACACTAGGCTGGTTGCAGTTCCTGTGTGGCTGTGGGCTGCAGCCATCTCCTGGCCATAGGAGTGGACACGCTCAGCCAAGCATGCGTTTCTAAGTGAAGGAAGTGTGTGCATATATACCCAGAGGGGCTCTCAGGTTGCCACTGCAGCTCCCCAGCCCTGCCAGTGTGCTGCAGCAGGTGCCAGTAAGGTAAAGCAGTCACAGCCTGCGCATCCAGGGGTGGCTGGCCCTGCGAGGTACAGGGTGGGAGCTAAAGGGGAGGGTGCTGTGAGGAAACACATGCAAAGAGAAAGGAAGAGTATGATTGCAGAAAGGCTGGAAAATCCAGAGCAGACTTGTATCTGCTCTCAATAGGGATGATTGCTGACTGCCTTGGAAAAGCACAGGAGCACTAGGTGCAGTCACCGAGAAGTGGACAGTGTTAGATCTCTTGTCACAAGGCTGTGGATATGGAGAGGAGCAGCATGAAGATACTTCCCTTTCAGGTGCTCTGAATTTAGGTACCCTCCAAGTTACATACATACATTTATATGTATCCTGTCTTGTCCCTACATGGAGTGGTATGGGTCAGCTGTCCTGTTGCATCAGTAACCCTGGGCAGTTAGAGAAGGCAAAGGGGGGTACAGGCATTACTGGCAGTAGTCATCAGCGTGGAGGTGTGCTACGTGGTAAATACCAGTGCATGACGTGGGGTTACTAATTTAGCAAGTCTTGGGAGAAGCGAGCTTAATTTCTCTAGACAAAAGACAGTATTTGAAAACTGGGTGTGGTAGGACGGCATGTAACACAACATTTTGTTGTACTCAAGGCATTTTGCGTTTGTGCGGATACTGATACCCTGAAATACTAATGTGAACGTGTCAGTACTTTTTGCCTGTGGGTTACAAAGCCAGCATCTTACTATGTGATGCATTCCATGGAGAGGGCCCAAGAGCACTTTGTCTATTTCTGAACTTCACTGAATGTGATCCTGTGTGCAGATCATTAAAGCACTGCACTTCTAATAGGATCACAGGCTTTGGCAATGTGAGATGAGCAACAGACTTACTAAAATTAATTTCTATTCCACCATGGTTGCTTTATTGGGATTGCCTGGAGTTTCTCAAAGCTCTGCCCTATAGCCTTGATTTAGCTTTGATTTTAGTAAAAATAAAGGGTTTATACTACAATATCATCTCGCTCAAAATAGCACTCTCACTTCACAGCAGAAGCTCAGTCTGTTTAAGAGGGGGAAAAAGTCAAAACAACAACCAACCTTAGGAAGAAAGTCTTACACTTCTAACAGATTAAAATACAGACTGGTTAAAATACAAATTCTCAACAATCACCTTGCTTAGCTGTAGTTTTTTGACATTTCTGTTTATCTTGAAATCTGGCCTCTCTGAGTTTTCTATGCTTGCTGGAGCAGTTAAATTGGAGCTTTACACACTGTTAGTTGGTTTCAGAGATCTCTGATATACTTTCATATGCAAGGGAGATCTGATTTTTGAGAAAATAGTTGTATCGTAAGTGCAGTTAAGCTTTGCTCAAATCCAAATATCACTGAAAAGAGTTGATTTTCTTCTCTCAACACCTGCACAACTAAATATAGTCACTTTTTAAAATTTGACCAGGTATTTCCACTTGACTAACTTAAAACAATTGTGGCTTAAACTCTGGTTCTTTCATCCTTCCTCCCCCTTACTTGTGGTTGTGCTTAAATATGCCACAAGGCCATCAAGCTGCCCAACTATGATGTGTTACAGCTTCCCCCTTCTTCCCATAATGCACAGAAGGATTTTTTTTCTGCATCAGCTCGTCATGCCGGAGAGACCTGGAGGGCCCCACCTGGAGTGGTGCTCTGGGTATGGAAAGGTTGTCACAATGTCACCTCGTGCTTGCCAATTTCTAGAGGCAAGCCAGCTGTGCAGACTGTGTAAAAGAAACAGCAGTAGAAGTCCGCATTGTGACCCAAACTCACCTCCTGGTGGTGCTGCCATCCCTCCTGTGGCTGGTTGCACCTGTCTCCTTGTCTGAAACCAATCTAAGGAGAGCCCAGGTGGAGGCCCCACTTGCACATCTGCTGGAGCAGAGTCCAGATAAAACTGCTGGGTGTGCAGATCTCACGTCTGCATCCCATGGTGCTGGTGGCCAGCACATGTGCTCCAAGTTCCTTGATGCTTTCTTGCATTTCAGGCATTCAGGTGCTGGGACCACTGTGCTTAGGAGTGGTGCTGCTGATCAAGAGCAAACAACTTGTGCCATGCTATATTTTGGGGAAGTTGGTTTGTGGAAGGGACCCCACCCTCACTTTTTCACTGGTACAATAAATGCTGCTGATCAATTCTAGTACGGTAACTAGTTCTTTATATTGATGAAAGGCTTGTGTGCTTTTCTGATTTATATGGCTTATGAAGGATTAAAAAAAAAAAGTCTATTAATATTTGGAACAACCAAAATGTTAAAAAAAAATCCCGCCAAAGCATTTTTGAGTTGTGGTTCCTTTGCTGTCAGAACCTGACACCAATTCAGCAACTGTTAGGATTTTCTGAGGTCAGAAAATCAGTACTAGAAATCAGTTTCTGGTATAGAAAGTATATTCTCTTGTTTCATGTTTTAATCTTAACAAGTTCAGGGATTTGATCTGTTACATATACACTTTTTATTTCCCCTTTTGCTGCTTCTCTACATGTAAAGCATAAGAGTAACTCACCTTTTTTTCTGCTGAAGGTATTTCTACTTTTTCAAAGGAGATTCTTTTTCCACTAGGAACTGTGTCTCAGCATGCTAATAAAACTCACTTTATGCCTTTAAAATGTTTATTTGAAGTGGCCTGGCTGGCTCATGGTAGCTGTGTGGGTGGACTGTCCTTGAATTTTGTCAACTTAATTTAGTACTGTACAATACCCAGTGATGGAAAACAGCTATAAATTGTCTGTGTGCAGCCATGCATTATTGATAAAGGGTAGAATAAGCTCAACAATTTCTTTATTTGACATTGTTAGTGCAACAACTGGCTGATTTGTTAAGACTTTCCCCTGTCCTATTGGCAGTAAAATATCTCTTCATTTTGAACCCTGAGTTTTTTGAATTTTGATTTGTATGGGGTTGAGAACTTGCCTTGTCTCCAGTGTTTCTAAATGTAATGGAAATGTTTGTTTCTACTCTGTGAAAATAAGTTCAGGAGGAGCTAAGTAAACAGTAAGTTTGACTCCATGCTGAAGACAGGGCTTTCCTAATTATCTCAAATATTTAGAAATAGAAAATGGAGCATAAAGTCTCACAGTACATTTAGAAGAAAAATGCTTTCATATACTTCATTTGGCACATGCTTAGAGAAAATGCTTTACAGTGAGTTCAGCATGCTTTGTAATTTCAGTGTTCCTTCAAAGTTTATGAAAAGATCTCAAGTCTTAAATCTGTCACGCCTTTTCTCCTGTTGACACTTACGATGAGTAGAGACTGTACTGAATATAATTTGCATATAAAACTGTGCTGTAAACTAAGCAGTTCTTTCCCTGTAGATGAACGAAGGTAGAATGAACTGCTGAAAACTGGAAATTAATAAATATGAAAGTTAAAAAAACCAAACAAACCTGCAAGCCAAGGTACAAGGGGCTAAGTTTTCTCAACAGATGTCCAGCACTGAAACTTCCTTTTAAGCTATAATTTTTGGAGTGGTACGTTCCCAGATGTTGTTATTGTGATACAGCCAAGGGAATGAATGATTGGTGCCAAGGAAATACTGTATTAGAATTATGGAATTTTATTTCTCTCTTTTATGTTTTTTATGTTTGTAGGTACACCTTGTTTGGTAGAAACATTTCAGACCTCTACAGATTTTTTTTTTTTTTTTGGTCTTTGTAAAAGTCTCAGGGTAGGGAATTCACAAGTTCTGCTGATGTTTATAATAGTTTATTTTATTCCATGGGGAATTAGTGTGTATTAGTTTAACATTAACATGCCATATATTTGCATGCTTCAACATATATTTGCATATATTTTAAGGTTAGAAGTCATTAAGTAATGAAGTAATTAAACT
>VWZN01013588.1:83918-97222 GCA_013396955.1 Regulus satrapa | reverse complement strand
TGAGTAAGACTTGGAGGAAGAACCTGGGTAATGAATAGGACAAAACATGACAATGCTAATTTACCTTAATTGTTTTCTGTTTTGATGCCCACTATTAGGTGTTTTGGGGTTTGTTTTTTTTTTCACACAGACAAATTCAGGGAAATATTGAGTGCTGGTTTCAGTGTGCAATTGCAAAAGTCTGTTTGATTCTTTAGCAGTGAAGAGTGAAATGCAGAACTATTCCGTTTCATTTCTGGAGATAGTAGCTCTACATGCTTCAGATCATAAAAATAATCTCTTAGAGAAGTGACCTTCAGGCATGTCAAAAATCATGGGTACAGTCTCTTGTTAATTTACTGTAAGCAATAGAAGCTGTTACTCATCAGACTACTGATAATCTTAGGCACCTGTGATGTTCTTTCTTCCTGTGTAATCAGGAATAGTTAGAATACCCACATAGACTTTTCAGGCATCTCTGTCTGAGATACTGATAGGTAGTGATATATCCATATTCTGATTGCTTTCCTTGCCTTGGGAAGCAAGAGATTTTGTTTTTTAATCTAACACACTGCATATAAAAATGTTCATGTTTAGGAAGAAAATCAACAATTTCACAATAGGAAACTACTGACATGCTTTTGTCACTTAATCTGTGTGAGTCCATTTTTCAAAATGGTACATTGTTGTTGGAATTCAGGAGATTTTGAGGTGTCACAGTTCCCAAAGGAGCTCCTGTAGGAGCAGAGTGCTATCCTATAAAGTGCTCTATAGTACTTTATCCTGTAGTGCTCTATAAAGATGATTTCAAGTCCTGGGATTGTGCTTGAGGCAGATGTGGCAGACAATGTCCATTAGGTGGCTCTCGGTTATGGAAAATACATTTTAAACTGCACAATGACTAATTTTAAAGGCATTAGCTGCATTTGTTTCCTGTCAGGCAATTAGAAGAAATCAAGAGCCCATAAATTCAGACCTTTTCAAAAGCTGGTAGGTTTTGGTATTATGAATAGTTCTGCAAATACTGTCCTGTCTCTCTTACTTCTTCTTGTAAAATGCTCTCTGTTGCAGGCTCCGTAGGTAAGGTAACATAGAAGTAGCATTATTGTGTGTTACAAGGCACTGCAAAATGATTATGCTGTTTCATTAAGAAAAATGTCCTTTTCATTAGAAACTGAAAAGGTAAGAGAAGCTTTTTATGACTCCCTTGCAAGTGGAACAAGGCTGCTGCAAAATTGTGCTTGTTTGTTCTTTAAACTAAAATCTGGTGATAAAAATGAGGGAGCAGGTGGTACTCATGCCTTTGAATGTGTGGACATGCTGGAACAACCACTGAGTGGACTGAGTCCCATTTAATTCTTTGGGCAAATAATCTTTGAAAATAAGTATTGCAATTCAAAAACATTGGAATTGCCACAAGGACAGTTGTATGGTTTATGCCTGATGGCTAGACTGATCTTTAGATACTGTCCTCTGTGCAAAGGGGACACTGCTGAAACTGCCTATCACAGCACTGTGGGTATTGCCACAGGTGCTGCTCTGAAGATTTGTGAGAGAAGGCAAGTAAGACAATGGCTGTGACAATCCTCTGCTTCCTGAGCCTGCAGCAATACAGACTTTATTTCTTCATCTTCTAGACCCCTCCACGGTTTGGATATCTGTGCAAGCCCAGGGAGAAGCTTTGGAAGCACTGATTTGCCTTGACCCTGAACTGCAAGCAGGAGAAACAAACTTCTGGGGAGGGGGACAACGGAGGGAGGCAGAGCACAAATGTTCTGTTGGTTCCTTGCTGTCATCTTAAAGAGTAGGCACAAGGCAGAGGAGGTGGCAGACCTGACCATCTGCCCAATTAGCTTGCAGAAAAGCACCCAGGAGACCACCAGGTTCACATAGAGTGGCAGGGGGGGGAAAACTTCTCCTTTCCACAGCCAGCAATGTGAACCGAGACATGTGCAGGACTCTGGAGTTACAGACTGCTGTTGGCTGTCTGCAAGGGGATGCCTTGCTGCCTGCTCTGCTCTCTGCCTTTTCTAGGGAGCAGAGGTGGTGGTTTTCCTAGCATTTCACATGCCGGTGCACAGGCCTCACTTTTTGAAGGAGAAGTTGCAGAGCAAATGGGGCCCTTTTCCCTTTTGGTCCTTGTATCAAATAGCTTTCTGAAGGAAAGTAGGGCTGCTGGCTTGAGTTTCTGTAAGGGACGAGATAAGATTTGAAAAACCTGAGATACTAAGAATCACATATCAGTGGCAAAGTACAGACAAACTAAAAGGAATAATGTTATTTATTGTGAAGTTTGGTGCCTTACTAAGAGACAGGATGCAGATGAATTTAACTGGTGTTTTTATTTTAGCCAACATACACAGTTTATATCAGATCTGGTATGCACGATTCCACATGTGTCTGTTGTGACAGTACACACACGAGGAAACAAAATGGTTTCATTTCTGCAAGACTGCTTGAATACTGTGTCCTTATTTGACAGTCTTCATAGGATATATGGAAGTATAAATAAGAGTTTGCTGTACAGCTTCAGTCAGTGCAGGTTAGTAATCAACAACTGTTCCACTGGTAGAATGTTCTTTTGTTATGAGAATTTTGTGTTTATCCCAACAGTGCAGTACTTCATGCTTGAAAGCATTTTCATAAATCTCCATTACAAGCCTGTCACCAGATGCATGTAACCTAGGAAGGAAACCAAAGGCACACATGGATCATGGGAAAATTAGTCTAAACTGTCTAAACAGGAAAGACAGTTCAGCAGCTCTAATGTGCTTGGTTGATTGAAACTCCTGGCTTCTTCTGTGTTTTCTACAGACTCTGTCCTTAATAAAGAGAATTATTTTGGCAGAGCTGTTGTAAGTTTTAGATAACAGCAACAACAGATATGAGAGAAATCTCCATGTTGGTTTGCTGGGTCTTTTTTTTTTTATTAGGTTTTTGCATGTGTATTTTCATGTCCAAGTTTTGAGTAATGAGAAGTTTAAAAGCTGCATTTAAGCATTATCTCCATGTGTGTATATTGGCTTTTTGATGAATTCTGTCAGTCTTTCTATTGTTTCCTGGTATTTATGCATAAAAGCACAACTTGCTTCCAAAATAATCACAAGTTTTGAAACTTGGCTTTAAGGTTTCCAAAGCATGGTTCACTTCACAATGAAAGCCTTAAAGGCAGTGATATATAGTGAGACAGTTCCCTGGGGATTCTAAGTCATCCATATCAATGCTGCCAAAAATGTTCTTGCTAGGGGGAAGAGGGGAGTGGGTGGACCTTGGCATTGTTTATGGGACTTACAGCATTGAATTGGAAGGAAACCAGAGGTAGGCTGTAGTATTTGCCCTCAGTCCAGGAGCACCCGAGCAGCCTGGATCCCATCCCGGGAGTTAGACAGAGCCCTCTCTGGCACACCCATGTGGCAGCAGAGCTGATGCCATCATGTCACTTCAGTACCTCTCCTAATTCCTGGTGCCTTCTGTGCTCTGAACAGAGGCAGCCCTTTGCTGGTGGGCACCTGGAATGACACATCATCCTATTGCACTTGCCTGCAGAACAGGTCTGGAAGCCTGACAAGAGTTTTTATCACTGTGCAGTACTTGCTCTGTCTCTCTGAATGAAGTAGACATGCTGGGCTCCACACTCAGCAGCATCTCTTCATGATGTTACCCACCCAGTACCCAGGGTGATCCACACACTTCTGTCTCTTTAGGGCTTTCCCACAACTCACAGGTGTGTCTGTTCTATAGGATGGAATGTCCTTGGTCAGTCTTTCCAAAATGTGCTGACTGAGTCCTCAGATCCCATAGAAAGACTATACATGAATTGATGTATTAGCTGTCAGATGCCTTGCAGGACAGTTTTGACCAATGTAAAAAAATAGGGTTAATCTGGTCTGGATTGGATTGTGTTAAAGAAAGTGTTAATACTGCATAATGTTAATACTGCACAAATCATTCTGCACTAGCTTCAATATCAAATGTAAGAATATTAGTCTAAGTGTTTGCATGACTCACTAATCAGTCTCCTGCTAGCCTCCCTGTCTCCTGGTACAGAAACCACAAAGGGTGAGCTGGGTAGAAAGGTGAGCAGAAGTGGAATTCATAAGTCTGTACAGTAAATGAAACTACTGTTTCATGCAGCTACTGAAACCCAGAGATTTATCTGTGGCATTTGTGATGAGGACACAACTGATGCCTGAGTCAGAGCTGTGCACTCTGTGTTCAAGTCTGCTGCCCCTCTGCCTGCAGAGGGCAGGTGATCCAGTTTGGGATTCCTGAATGTTCATGGTAAACCTGTGTGAAGTTTTAAAAAAATATAGTAAAGGCTTTGCTTTTTAAGTGTTAGTATATTCTGTGCAGAAAACTGCTCCAGAATCTTGGCTTTCCTTTAGGGCTCTGCCCTTCCCTTGATGAAAATCCTGGTGCCATACAGTAGGCAGCTCAGCACAGAAGAAGGTGCTGCATGAAATAATCATCAAGATATAAAACTCAGAGTGAAGAAAAGCCAAGAATGAACAAAGAAACCTTCAGGAGTTCCCAGGAGTCTATGTAACAGTCATGAGGAGGGTGAACAGCCTCAGCAGTTTGGCAGTAGGCACCTCTGTTTTTCTCAAGAGCCAGGCTGCTTTAGGACTCAGCTATCAGGTAATATCAGTCTAAATCTGCATGAGTGTGCCCTGAAGGATATTCTTGGTCTCTGTTCAACAGGATGGCCTCCTTTGCTGTTTTTCATAACACCGTGTGTATATAAATAAATCATTTTAATTAAAAAGGTGTGCAGATTTTCCTCTCCATCTCAGAAAAGCAAATTTTCAGCACGGCTTGCTGTGGGACTGAAAAAAATTCTTTATTTCCTAGTCTGTGATAATATGTAGACTTGCCAGGTTTCTCTCAAATATGTGGTTTAGGTTAGGCATTACTTAGCAAAATGCCCTATTGGTTGAGGAACAACACCCCCACAAACAAGGTCTGTCTGTGGACACTTGCACAACCTGATGGAGAGCTAGTAAAATATTTCCATGCCTTTGAAATTTAGTTAGCAATTATGGATAAGTTTTGGCATGTGTCTGGAGATGGGATGCAGAGCTTATGCCTCTTTTGAAATGTTGTTCCTAATGGTTTAGAAATTCTAAGTGTTGATTTAAAAAAAAAAAAAGAGAGAGAGAGTGAGAGATTTAGGAATCCCAGAAGCCAGCTGTCTGGAAAGCTTTCAGAGAAGTACAGGTATGCTACACTATCCTTAGGCTCTTTCTGGAGTGGCAGAGTTTAGCATACATTTCTCTATAAAAGGATGAGGTTGGATACTTCAAAATTACAGTCACTTCAAACCACTTCTGTTAAGGCTGCCACTAGTGGAAGGAATTATCTGAAGTGGCACTTTCCCTCTGTCACTTCATTCTGTTTTGTTTATACAGGTGTGTCTCTACTGGATTGGATCAAGGTCCACAGGGTTCAGGAATAGACAGTGACCAGAGAAAAGTGCCCAGGGAATATATTGTAAGAACAGGGCAGGCACATAGTACATTCTTAGAATATACCACTAACCGCTGACAATTTGTAGTATAGCACTGTCTTAAGCCACAAGAAGGTATTTGTTTGTTTCAACAGCCTTTGTTGGACAAACACATTTTATTTTTCTTCCATCTGGAGTTTTTAAGTATGGGTGACTTTTAGCACAGTCAATGTTCATAAAAAAGTCCTGTGGCAAGGAGTTTCATTAACTACTTGGATTTTGTGAATGCACCTCATTTTTATTTTTTCTTTTTATCCTGCCTGACATGCCCTAGATTTTGCCAGCTTGGAAAACATTTGCTTCATGTAAATCTGTTCATAGTTTTTAAACCACATATTTAATGTCTTTTTGATTATAGAAATTTATTTTCTTTCACATCAGTAAAAATTCATAGAATATCCTGAGTTGGAAGATACTCACAAGGATCATCAAGTCCAACTCCTGGCCATGCACAGGACACCCCAATAATCATACCATCTGAGTGGCGGCCCAAGAGTATTGTCCAAATATTTCTTAATNAGCCCTGCCCCCAGCACTCGGGGTGAGGCTGCCCCAGCTCAGAGCAGAGCAGGACAGTCCCCTCCCTTGATGAACCCCAGGACACGGGTGGCCCTCCTGGCTGCCAGGGCACTGCTGACTGTGTTCAACTTCCCATCAACCAGGACCCAGTGGTGTGTTTCCAAGGGGCTGCTCTCCCAGCCTTTTGTGTCCTGGTCTGTCCAAACATCCAGGCTTGCCGTGTCCCAGGTTCTAGATGTGGCACTTCATGTCCCTGGTGATTGCTCAGTCCTGCAGTTTGTCTAAGTCTCTCTGCTAGGCCTCTCTGCTTTCAATACCTTTTCCCAATTTAGTATTGTCAACAAACTTGTTTAGTATGTATCCCTTTGAGTTCCAAGCCATTTAAGGAGATATAATTGAAGAGTACTGCCCTAAGATGGAGCCCTGTGAAACCCTACTAGTGACAGGTCACCAGCCTAATACCATCCCATTCACTGTAACCCTTTGCTGATGGCCTCTAAGTCAGTTTATCACTCACTGCATGAGAAGAGACAGTATCAAAAACTTTTTTGAATTCCAAACATCACTCATCTCCCCTTGATCAGCTATGTGGATTACCTTGTTATAAAACTGAATTAAATTTGTCAGGCAGGATTTTTCCCTTATGGACATGTTTTAGCTGTGACAAATGACTGTGTTGTCCTTCAGGTGTTTTTCAATACCTCACAGAGTAATCTCTGAAATTTTGTCAGTTGCTGAAATAAGACTGTGACAGGCCTGTTGTTTCCAGGCTCATCCTTCTTCCCCTTCTTGGAAACTGGGACAATGTCAGCAGTTTCCAGCCAATTGGGATCTTTCCAGATTCCCAAAACCATTCAAAAATCATTGAGAGAGGCCTAGTAGTTGACATCAGCCAGCTCTTCCCTCAGAATCCCTTTAGATTTAGAGTTATCCAGCTGGAGCAACAGATCTCGCAGAAGTTTGTGTCTTTGTGATCATCTTCATACTATGACAGGCCAATGTCACCTCCTCACTATCTTTGTTATTAATGTATTTTAAAAACTTTTTATTATTGCCCACAGTACTGGCCAGCATCAACTCCTATTGAGCTTTGGCCACACAAATTTTCTCCCTACACTGGCAGGAAGTATCTTTGTATCTCAAATGATATTTTTTAAAAATTACTGAAATGCAAATCAGAGAATATTTAAAATGTGGTATAGGGGAGCATATTGGTAACATACATTATTTCCCCCTCCCACCCAATCTTTTGATGGTTTAATACTAGGACAAATATTTGGTTTTCCTTGCTGCTGTCAGAGGCTTCTTGTTAAATTGTAAAATATGATTGTGTAACTTCTAGATATATTTCTTTTGCCTTCCATTTTGAGTATTTCTAGCACTAAACAAGGAGGAGGGGGGCAGGAATCAAGGAGATCCTGTTCTGCTTGTGCATACAATAGCAGAGGTTAGGGATTTTACATATTTAACAACAACTTGCTTATTTTTTTTTAACATTTGGTAGCTATTGTTTTTTTTGTGAGAGAGAAGTAAACTCTGACAGTGAAATTCCTCTCCTTCCTTGCAGCTCAGGTTTGATTTCTTAATTGCCATATCATCAGCAGCATCACCACTCATCAGCTCAACCTGCAGATGGTGAGACCTGAGTTGCAAATCTGGTGAGCTGGCCAAGGAATTGCCAAATCCTACTCCCTCCCAAAGCAAAAGACTGTTTCCCTTCCCACCATCAGCTTTATGACTGATCACTTTTTCAGTAGGATTTATTTGCAGTATAAAATTTCACTGAGGAGTCTGCTTTATTAGGTGCCTTGAATACTGTCCCTCTGGGTTGTGACCTAGCCACTGATGGGCTTGTGGCTAGGCTGGACCCAGGTACAAGGATGCAGGTAAAGTCTCCTAAATTCATTGTACCAGCTGACCACTGTGACTTTGAGAGAGACTGCAGCAGTTAAAGTACTGGAATGATCTGCCCAGGGAGGTGGTGGAGTCACTACCCCTGGATGTGTTTAAAAAAAGACTGGATGTAGTCCTTGGTGCCATGGTTTAGTTGAGGTTGGGCAGGGCATGGGTTGGACTCAGTGATCTTGAAAGTCTCTTCCAACCTAATGATTTTGTGATTTGTGGTAACCACCATGGCCTCTGCAGCTAGGTACAACTAGTGGTGATTGCCTTCAGGACAGCTGCTGGTGTCATCTTAGTTACCATGATGTCTTTGGTCATTAAAATACTTTTAGTTAAGTTCATAAAGGTAAGGGGTTTTTTTGTTGTTTTGGTTTTTTTTTTTTGTTGGCTTTTTTTTAATAAATTTTATTTTTGGATAAAGGTTCAATTGTAGGTAGTGGATTTATGCAGTTCTAGACAAAGATTTTCTGTTGCTGAAGGACAGCAGAAGGGTAGAAAGAAATGACTGGTGTCTTGTCCACACACAGCAAATTGTCGTGTTTTGGTCACAAAGGTGACAGGGTTTACCAGGCAGCTGTCTGTGCCATGGACTAGCTTACTTTGCAGTGCAGTCAATGCCCTGGGAGCAGACTCTGTCCTATTATGAAGCAAAAAAGCCTTGTAATTTCACCTGAAAGAAAGGTCCCAGAGTGGAGCATGTCCTCTGACTGCTCATCTCATCTCTGTGAGCTGTTTAGCTGTGCAAGTGAACTAAGAGTGGCACAGAAAGCAACCACTTTCCATGGTATACAAATGCTTATGTGCTTTGTGGGATAATGAGTTTTAAGGGACAACAGAAGAAAACCTCTAATATCTGATAAAAGTACAGTCTCCTTCAGACTGTGCCAGTAAGTTAGCCAAAAATTTGTTATTTTAAGAAGCTTTAGACTCTACACCTGTATGATTTTTGCAAACTGGTGGAACTTATTTCTTTATAGCAAAATTGAAAGATCTTTCCATTGTTTTCTGGGTTGCTGTTGAGAGAGTGAATATCACTGGGTCACTGCTCTCAACATCTCCAGTTCCAAGGTGGGAAGTAAACTCATGCAGAAGGCTTGCTCTAAGGTGAGCCACTCTCATTTTGCAGGGTTACTGAGCAGGCTTATTCTCTATTTCACAGCCATGCATAGATCTTCTGGTATAATTTTTTGGTGACTAATTCAGCACATATTAAAAATCACAAGTGAGCAGGCTGATGATCTAAGGACTTTTTAAAGGTAGGATTTTTTCTGATGCCATACAGAGGAGGGCATTACTTTGTGCATGAACATTCCTGCTTTTCATGTATAAAAACTCAAAATGCTAAAAACTAGATGCATTCAGGGTCCTGCAAAGGCATCGCTTTACCCCAAGTGAAATGCAAGCATCGTGGACGATAAATGTCATGTATCGTTTGGGCATATCATCCAAGAGGATGTTTTCATTTTCCTCATCCTTCATTTCAGCTTTATGAGTTGCTGGAGAAAGCCAGCAGGGTCCTGCAATGAGCAGGAGCATTCATTAAGTTTTGACCCCACCTCTTGGGAGGAGCTCCATCTCTTCCCCTCCTGGACAGAGGAAGGCCCCCACACTTAATATTAAAAGGGGGAGCTACATGCTAGAGACATGAAAGCTTATGAACTGACCCATACTGAACACTGTACCTCTTTTTTTTGTGCTAGACAGTGACGCCTGAAACAGCCAGACTCAATGCCTGGTTGGCAACATGATTTCCTTACTCATCTTGCTGATCAGAAAGGTGGCTGAAGTGGCTGGTGTGAGCCCCTCAGCATCTCATGGTGACCTGGTCTGGCAGGGTGTAGAGCACCAAGCGTCCAGGGCTGTGCCTGCCTTTTGCTCCCAGCAGGTAGACGGGCAGAAATGGACCCAAGGTGTTGCTCACTGCCTTACCCTGCTCATTCCTGTCCCTCTGTGCCCTTGGCAGCAGCGGCTCACAAGCCGTTGCAGGAAGTGCAGAGCTGTGTAACCCTTGTCCTGTGCAGTTTGCTTTTGACAGCTCTGACAGACAGCAGAGCTTTTGCTTCAGATGTGGTGTAATGATTAGTGTAACACGCAAATAGTAATTTTGTTGTAACATCTGCCATCCTCCCCGGGGTGAGGCTGTGTGTTTTACCCGTGGTCTGACAGTTGCTGGATAGATTTCGTTAGGTTCCCAGACACACCCTGGTTTCTGTATAATTGAAGTACTTACTAAAAAGGGAACAGAAAAACCTCTTCTGTGCCCAATACCTGATTTAATAATAAGCTCTCATTTTGGTCTGTGAACAAGTCTTTTTTTGCAATGCTGATCTCACACCTTTGGTTATTATGGTCTGCAGTTATGAGAGTATAAGATAATTTTTGTTGGCCATTAAATATACAGGACGAGTGCTTTGCAATTTTTTTCTCTTTTTGCTGTTCTGTATGGTAGAAACATGCTGAATATCTGCTCCCTTAAAACTAGCACTTATATCTTTTATTAAAAAAAAGAACCAACAATCCAGCTTCTTGCACTAGATGGCAGTGTGGATAGTTCAATGGGAAACTTGTTTTAGTTAGAAAAATCATAACATTGATGATAGAAAGTATTCAACATTAAAAAAACCTCACTTTCTAGCGATGGCAAAATAACTTTTCATTGCTTGTCCACCACATATTTGTGCTGGGGAAAAAATGCGTATTCCAGGTCTGAAAAGCTTGTGTAGGAGGTGCCAGTTTTCAGAGTTGCAAATTATTGCATTATTCTCCTTTTCATTTCTCCTCTTATATCTCAGAAGAGCTGAGGTCCTGCAGGGCTGAGTGTTCATCTACACACTTCTAAAGAGATGTTGCTGCTGTCCTGCAGACACAAACCTGAGGGGGATTCTGCTGAATGAAGAGGGACAATTAATAAATATTAACAAGTATACTAAAATGATTACACATTATTGGTCAAGGATTAGCAATGGATGAATAGGTGTACGAAGGTGGAGATTTCTTGAAGAAACTTTATCAAATTATCAAAATTAAGCCATAATTAAGAAAAAATACAGCATCCTTCTATAAATGTGAAATATTAAACAGTAGATAAACTTAGTTCAATCAGGATGCTTGTCCTATGCCCAAGTGCCAATGTGTGGGTAAAATCCCGGTGAACACCAGCTATCTTTTATGGAAGTTCAGTAGTGCAACTTTTCATTGAAAGAAATTGAAGGGCAGACCTGAACTGAGACACGCTATCTGAAGTTCTCTGACTAGATGGTTAGGAACCCGTTGGATGCTGGGAAAAGTAATGGTCCCTATTCAGAGCATTTATGCCATGACATGGGTCTCTGAGATGGTGGGGTTTGGGGTCCCACATTTTCCCCTTCAGCAAGACCTGTTTACCAGAAGAGGGAAGGGATTTCACCTGGAAAGAAAGTCTAGACAATGAGTGGCAAATCCACCTGCATTTATTTTGAGTTAAGTAAAAAAGTTGCTCTCTGGTTCTACTCAGCTTAGCCCTTAGGAATAATTAGCAAAAGTACCATGCAGGCATATCTGCAAAACTTTGTCTTAGATGTGTAAAAGTGTCTTTTCACCAAGTGTCTTGTTGTATATCCTTTAGCTCTCATACATTAGGCGGATAAGAAATTAAGATCAGTCATTTGAGATCAATGATCAGAAAAGTTGTAAGGTAAAGCTAATTATGTTGTATGGGGAGAGAATTATGAAACTTTTAATTGCAAATACGTATCAAATACCCAGATGGTCTTACACGAAAGTGACAGCTTCCTTCCATGGCTTATATTATCTGTATGAGATAAAAGTATAGAAGATAAAATAATAATAATGAAACTCCCAGATAATTAACAGTAGAAATAAGTCTTGGCTTGGCTTTCACACATGAGATGTTATATGTTGACCTTTGACCCTTGTTTTTGTAAAAATACTGAGAAGAGAGCAAGGTTTGGGAAAAAGAAAAAATATTTAATTGAAGTTCTTAATGTATTAAATATGTCTAAATATTTTAAATACATTTAATAAGAAAGTGTTTTAATCCTTAATATCAGTTAATTAGAATTAAATTATCAGAATGCTGAACTTAAGCTTAATTTTTGTATTTGCAGGATCCATATTCTTTCCTTGTTTTGTTCAGATGTCTTCTAGTTAACACACTGCATTACTCCTTAATATGAATACATCTCAGAGTATGCTACTGGAATTAGTAATTATTTTCTATTGTCCGTTGCTCTTTACCTATTGTTTATTAAGCTTCTTAATATAAAGTTTCTTAGGCAGAAATTGCTCTGTGGTGTAGGCAATTGGATACTCAGAGGCAATGAGATACTCAGATGTAGATTACATTTCTTTCAAGCAGAGAAAAATTGAGTGACATTTACTTGCCCTCTCTAAATGATTGCAAGGGGCACTGCTGAGAATTGTTGCTTTTCAGTGCCTTGAAGGAAAATTTGCAAAATGCTGGTGCTCTGTCACAGCTGTGTCCTCTTAGACAGTGATATAAACTATATTTTTGGGGAGACGTGGCAGGCAAAGAAGGAGTCCAGATGTTATAAAGGAATTTCTTATGCAATTGTTCTGCTTTGACTGAGTAGCAAAGCTAGAGGACTGCGTAAAACAATTACTGCTTGGACTCTTATCTTGCTGCTGTAGGGAATCTTTGTGGTTGAAAGGGGCCTTCTTTCAAGTACAAGATTACTGAAAACATAGACAAAGATTAGGCTCTTGCTGAAGAAGCACGTCGCATCTAAGCAGAGCTTGTGACTGCAGCCTTGGCTAACTTTCCTGATGGTTCTGAAGGTTGCTGGGAAGGAAGTTGGTACTAGTCTGTGGTTCTACTGGTACTGCTCGATTTCTTACTCCTGCTTTAGCTCCCCTCTTAAACATGCCTCTGTCACAGTTTGCAGTCATGCTGAAAGTTGCCATCCTTCATTTTACTAATAAAATTGGACTTCCAGCCATTTAAACTAATTAATGGGCACAGTTATTTCAGCTGTCATTATGAGAAGATACTATATCACTTATTTTAAATGTCTAGGATTTTGCTTAAATACAGAATAAACCAATCTCTAGCCTTACCTTGTTTTTAGATAGATAAAAAGGTTAGTGCCACAACATATTATGTAGTCAGATCAGTGTACATATATGTAAGTGTCCAGCTGTCCTTCTGAAATGAACAAGCAGTAACAAGTTTCAGAACAAAAGTTAGGAAAGATATTCTGGGTAAAGAGAATACAGCTGGTTTGCTACATAAGCTGCACAACATATCCACGTTTTTAAAAAAATATGGAGAAAAGATGCTTCACTTTTCTCCTCATACAATTTGTTTTCTCTGCCTGTCTTGTATTTAAAAGGATAACACAAACTACTGTGTTTTATTTTTTTCTCCTATCTTTTTTTT
>VWZN01013588.1:71007-83897 GCA_013396955.1 Regulus satrapa | reverse complement strand
GCAAAAATAAATGAAAATACACATCCTTTCTGTTTTGTTTCTCTTTCATTATCTCCTCTACCAGGACATTCTTGGCACTGTGTGCAGTATAGCGGAATATTTCCTATTTCCCCAAGGGTGCTTATTAAGAATTATTACTTTTTATTTCAAGCTGTGGTACTAAACAAACAAACAAATAGAAAACTCTATCCTTCCTTCCAGCTGAGAGTTACAGATGACCTTAAAAGTGAGCTAGCAGTGCCAATGAAAAGACTGTGGTCTACCAAAGATAAATGGAAATGCATACATGCTATAATATTAGAGTTACAGAAAATTGAGTAATAACTGGTGTATATTATACTCTAACCACGGGGCTGAATGTTCATGAAGTATATTTCTGTGGGTAAGAGAATAGGAATTTGTTGACAGGAACAATTGTTAAATGTCTGTGCCTTCACTAGGAGCAAAAGGAAGCTTGATTTATGTGGCTGTGTCTCACTGATACGATGTCTCCTACAAAAGTGAGGCCTCTGTAGGAAAAGATTGGGTTATTGCAAAAAAAAAATCTGCCAGTATTCTCAGCACAGTTTTTTAGAAAATTATCTTGATTGCATACTGGTTGAATTAGTTTGAACTGAGAGGAACATATAGTTTCCTGAAAAAATAGACATAATGCTGGGAAANTTTGTCCCCTTTATCTGTTGATTATTCACCATTTTCAATGAATAACATTGATATTACTGCCAGGTTTTATACTGGCCTTAGCCAGTTCTGCCCTCAATCATTGAAGTTGTGCTCAAAAACTTGCATTTTCCAGATAGAGCAAAAAACATATATTCTTTCTTATTTTATGTATTGAGTCTTGGATTACTTAGTGGAAAACGGTCACACCTTGCAAAATACTAGAGGCATCTGCAGCTGAAAAGTTGGGTCGTTACTTTGGCTGCTTCAGCCAGAGAGGTTGACCAAGGTTAAGGGAGCAAGTAGCAAAGTTAGCATTTACAACTTTGACTTCTCTCTCTGGGAGAAATTTAGTCTGAAAATTCTGATTTCACTTAAGTCCAAGCATTCAGTCAATTTTGGTGCAGTTAAACCATTATCAGAGTGGGCTGTGCACCAAGAAACAGACCCATGTGTATGAGGTCAGCCACAGTGTTCTCGTGGGAGCTCACAGCAACTGCTCTGAACCTGGGCTCAACTCTGCTGTGAATTTACTGAAACACTGCTTATCAGTTGGCATGGGTCACTCTTTTCACATTTTTACTGCTGATGCCTGGGAAAGTTGGGTGTTTGTGCATCCTGTGCTTGCCTATTGTTAATATTCCCTCTGACATTATGCAAAATAGGGGTGAATAATACCTTGTGCTTGCTGTTGGTTTTCAGTTTATCAGCTCCCCATATCCCCTGGAATAAAGCTAAAGGAACTGGCTTGGCTGCAGAGCTGGACTGAAGGGCAGGATGAGGCAGCCCAGGCTTCACTTTGGGGCATAAGCACACTGCCTTCAGCAGGTCCCAGCACTGCAGGCTGGTCTGGGAAATAAATTGCTCAATTACTCATTTGGCAGTGTCGCTTTGTGGGTGTTTTTGCTGCTGTTTTCACTCTCAGAATGGCCCTGGGGTGAGATCTTAACCATCTTGCAGGAGCAAAGGCCAGCACTGCGAACTAGTAGCGGTGCAGACCACAGGCTGTGTGGGAGCAGCCACCATTGCCTGTGAAACTTGTTCCCTGCACCTTGAGAGGCTTACAGATCTTGATATTTGGGTCGAAATTCAGGGACTTTTAGGAGTGTAGCAGGCTCACCTAGCACTTTACTAGCCTAGCTGCTTTAGTGGATTCCTGCCTTTTGAAAATCAAACAGGATCCTCGCTATTGCATTAAATCTTGCTTATTAATTAAATTAGCTGACTAATCTCCATATTCACATAGAAGATGTTCCTGGCAAAAACAGCATATATCTTGGCTTGC
The DNA here is from genome assembly GCA_013396955.1 of Regulus satrapa. Taxonomy (NCBI): domain Eukaryota; kingdom Metazoa; phylum Chordata; class Aves; order Passeriformes; family Regulidae; genus Regulus; species Regulus satrapa. The sequence goes on along the minus strand of VWZN01013588.1, from coordinate 81,952 downwards.
AACATATCTCCCTATCCTGTTTTCCTTTGAATTGTGTTGGTTGGGAATATTAGGTAGTCTGCTGCAGCACCTGGCAGTATGGGGGCAGGAGCTACAGTCCTGCCAAGAGCAAAGGTTTTTCCCTGTTTACATCTATATAGAGACTCAGAAATTTTCTGACAAAAGTCTTGCTAAAACTAGCACTAGAATGCCACAAGTCATTGTGATGCGCTTTGATTTTGTAATCTACATAAGTAATAGTCATTTAATCAACAGATCTGGCAAGATCAAGAACAGGACTGATTAGGACATAAAGAATAGACAATAAATAAAATTAATAAGTAATCTCATCTAGGATTAGAGGTTGGTGTGAGAGAGTTGGCAGGAAATAATTAAAACATTCACTGAGAGATTTGTTTATCTTTTATTCCTGTTATTTATTCCTCCTACTTTTCACTAATGCAAATTTCCGCCCATGCTGTAACTATGAGCTGCTGCAAAACACAGGTGGCCCTGAATAAGAACTGTGATGGTTATTCCCCTCACTACTCCATTTAGTGCTTGCTCTGTAGAGATATGCACTGATGATTTTGTCAAAATTGGAATAAACTGTGTAGGTTCCACCAGATTGGGAGCAGAAACCACATGCCTTGAAACCAAAGCTGAAAATTTAAAAAAAATAAAAGCTCTATAGTGACCCACAAATAGGTTTTAAGTGTTGTGGTTTGCATGTTAGAAGTGAATTTTTACTGTCATTAATCACTGTTTGGATGCTGAATAGGGCAACATGGTAAGCTTTTAAATGAAGCAATTTTCTGGGACTGTGAAACTTTGTCTAAAAAGAAAAAAGGAAATTTTTGTTGAAAATGTGATCATCATTGGAGATACACTGAAGTGACTTCTGTTCTGTTTTGGTATTATGAAATCCCACTCTGAGGTGCTGTTTTTCTTTGGGGACAGGTTTTTCCAAGTTCCTTTATGCACAGAATAAAGCTGTGCAGCTTCCACTCGGTGATACAACACAGGATTGCAGTTTCATTTTGGAGTGTGTCTCCTGTTTTTGGAGACAGGACGGCCTTTAGTGCTGCCCAACTGGATTTTGTTAATATGAGCTCTATTCAGTAGCAGCAGTTCGTATTGGCAGGACCAGTGCTTCTCAGTTCTGCAGGGAAAAGTGCTCAAGAATCTGTCTTGCTCATCGTGAGTGATAATGCATATGAGCACAGTGGCTCATTGAAGATGCTTCCTTCCCTACAGTGCTTTGCTCTGTGTGATGAATGGATGAAACTAATAATGTTTATGAAGGACTGTTCAAGTATCTTTGAGCAGCTTTGCTGTCTCTGATTTTATTCTGTCCTCCCTTCGGAAACAGGTAAATGGAAGAACATTGAATTTCTAAGTAACTACAAAGCTCAGTCTGCAGTAGTTATTTTTTTAGAACAAATGCCTTTAAAGTTGTTCACAGGTAGAATTAATTACTTCTTTAGACAGCAGTTGTCTCCGTTATGAGTCAACTCTTTCTTGCAGTATTTATCAACACTTCTTCATAAAATGAAGTTTATATTTACAGATAATATTTATATACATAGAGTAGCAGTGATTCCTAAAGGGGTTTTTTTAAAGTGTGTTATCATCGTTGCTTTAAATGTTGTTTTGTTATTGCAGCAATGTAAATGCACACTAATCTCCTGGGAGGGGCTGGCTAGTGTCTTCACAGGTCTAGAGAGTGTAGGGAGTGATTTTTACTGTTCTGTCCCACCTTGCCTCAAAAACCTGTGTGGTACTGAGAATGAACAAAATGTTCTCTCCACAGTTGCATTCCTTCTGCCACTGTTCACTGCTGCCAAGTCAATAAAACAAAAGTGGAATTTTTTTTTAAGCTGTCTTTTTTTTTCTTTTTTTTAAACTGTGAATGCTTTTTTGTTTCTGAGCAAAGAAGTGCTGATGCCAAATGCTATACCTCTTCAGGTTTTGCCTTCTCACATTGCCTTGCTAATTGGCACTTTTGGGAATGTTTGTTTCTGAAGCTTTTTTTGAACGTAACAGCCACACGTAAAATCTTTCAGGAGGGGAGGAGATGGAGTGTGTTCACATAAACAGCTGTGTTTATTTCTGTATGAGCTAAAAACTGCCCAGCTCCAAAATATGCAGCCATAAAGAGAGCACCACCAGAGCAGCTGTAGGTCACCTTATGTATGGAGTCAGGGTTTATGTGCCTGTCCTGCAACAAGGCCAGCTGCCTCAAGCTCACAGTAGAGAAGTACACACCATGAAGAGCAGTACATTTGTGGGTGTCACTGAGCTGGTAGGGAGATGATGGTGGGAGGCACCTCCAAGACCTTGATTCATCTCTATAGCTGTCATGTGAGAAGCCAACTCCTACTTGAGACAAAAATCTCATTAGTTAGGGACCAGAAAGTCTTGCTGTTAAACAGTGATGCTAAGAAATTTGTTTCAACAGGTTTTTTTTATGCTACTCTTTCCTGCAACTGGGATTATAGAGAGGAATGTTCACACATCTTGCAGCTCTGGTAGTCTGTGCTGTAATTTGATTATCTGCAGCTCTCCAAGTAAGCTTTGAAGGTCCTTTTCTGCTTCTGCAATTCCTGCAATGAGCTCCCTAAGGAAAATGCAGGACAAATTACCACTGAAAATCTGCAGTCAACTATTTGTGCTGCAGTGTCCACCATGAAGTTAACCCTTCCTATTTCTATCTCAATTTTTCAATAATGTGTTCTGGTATCTGAGTTATAATACAATAAAATAATCTTGATTTTGTTATGTCACTTCCAGGTATGTTAAGCTCCCATGTATTATATACAACAACAAAAAAGCCACCCACCACAAATTTTTTTCAGAAATTTTTTACAACTACCTAGTTATTATTCTAGAGCAACTATTGATGTGTGATTTAGGCACCAAAAAACCAAACACCACAATTCTCTTAAAATAAGCTGAGAGCTGGTTCTTCTTAAGCAGAGAGATATCTGCAAAGGTTTTAAGTCTTGTGCTGTAGCTACAAGTCTTCAGTTAAGGATAAAATTTGCAACCATCCACTTCTTTATTCACTCTGACCTGCAAGCATAGTTTACAGTGTAGAAGCTGGTGTGACTTGGCACATCAATTTCTGAGATGCATGTTGTCCAGTAAGGCTTGGTGAAATTTTAGACATGTCCGTGTTTAACATTCACTTTCCTAATCTTGGTGGGAGTGGAGGACAATGTAAACTGAATAAGTTTTCATGGGAGTTTTGTTGCTTAAGTGCCATTCAGCTCTCTTAAAGTTGACTCTTAAAGAACGGCCCTTAAAATTGGCCCTTACTTGACAGTTGCTGATGAAAATAATGCTCATCTATGTGCCCTCAAAGGCCCATGTGCCTGAGCTATCATATGATGAATTTAGCTATATTTATAAGGAAACTATTGCTGGTTTTCACCCTTTAAAAACTTCATTTTAACATGTGACCTAGCTAGTGTTTTCTTTCTTTGAAAGGTCCTATTTTCATAGCAATTATTTTTCAGGGTCATGTCAGCAGATAAGAAGCATACCAATGTCTCCAGAGAACTCAAAATAATTTTAATTTGGGTTCATATTTCTTCCCCCAATTGTGAATGTGCTATAAAATAATATATAGCAAAAATAAAACATTGGAATTTTAACACTGCATTGCATGCATAAATATAGTCCGCTTCTTAAATAATATTTTTGAAATAATAATTAACATAGTGTTTCTTTAACTTCTTAAGGTTTGTCTTCTGCAATCTTAGCACCATTTGTCTGTTTCTTCTCTTTTCCCTTTACATTGTGTGGGTGAAGTAGATGTACTGTGTTGGAAACATTATTGTCCAGTTTACAAGCAGGTATTTTGAACTGCCAATTCTGCTCTGGTAGAGGTAAACTGAAACAGTTTACCTGTACTTGTGTAATCTTTCAAAATCAGATCATGTTCTTCTCAGCAAGGTGTTTGCCCAGCAGAAATAATTGCGAAGAGCTTCCCATTTTGATGGCAGCCTTCTTCCCTGAAAGAGGAAATGCTTTTATGAATAGGAAATAACAGAATATTTCTAAATACTGTGCAATCCAGTATTTTAGATCTATTATTTACCCTACTGCTTAATTGCATTTTGTGAGCATGTATATACAAGATATGTTATGGTGTTTAGATGTAGGGAATAGAAAATTAACTTTACCTAAGGAAAATTTTGCCTGGTTACATGTTTTCAGCTTTTGAAACTTCACTGCAGGCTAATATCAGCATGCAGACTTCATTCTGTTCATTTTCTTGGCAACATTTTAAAATTGGATGTACATTATTAGAAACAAAGAGCAAAACATGAATTAATAATTAGCAATACATATGCCCACATCATTCAGGAGGAGAAGGGATAAGAAAAGGTCATTCAGTACAACAGAGAAGAGCAAAAAGTGCTAGCATTTCCTCATATGGTGATTAAATCACTTCAGAAACTTAAGAAATTAAAAGGAGGAGGAGGACTTGCAAAGGGCTTTAATCCTGTCATGCAGTGCTGCTTTGTAATGGGTTTGGTTGACTATTGCCTTCCCTTGCAGTAAAAATATATAAAAGTAACAATTCCTGTTACTTGCTTTTAGGCGGTGGACCTGTTGCTCCAAGGAATGGGAGCAGGTAAAATTAGGGCTGATTAGCCCCAAATCAGGTTCATAGATCCTTGGTGACAGAACAGTAAAAATAAGCATCCCCTCCAAATAAGTAAGGTGGGGAAAAGGAAATTTAGCATATCTTAAGAAAAACGGTAGGGAGAGGACATTTTAAAAGTTCTCTCCTATTAAACTTTTTCTTGAGATTAAATTAGTAAAAGATTTGCTGTAGTGCTAAAAAGGGTTATTTTAACACTTTGTAAGGAACTTAGAGTGGCTGCAGAAGGGACCCTTAAGTTCTGCTCAGACTGAAAAAAAACAGAACCTAAACCTTAAAAAAATTTCCTATATATCTGACTGGGACAGCCTTTGTTCAAATTCAGCTGCTGTGATCTGGATTATGCATGGAATGAGGGGGAAAAAGGGGGCAGGTATAAATAAATTGTGTATTTTCTGTTTTTCAGTTCCTGCAAGAAGATAGATGGATGTGCTTTTAAGCTCTGTATTGATTTGTTTGCTGTGGCTTTGTGTTTATCAAAAACCTGTGGGCACTGGGGCTGGGGAGAACTCAAACTAGGGATTAATTTTCTGTGGAAGCACCCTGTGGATGGGAATAACCTAAACAAAGGAAGTGCCCCTCTGCTGGACCTCTGTGGTATAGTTTCAGGAGGGCATTGATAATTGTGTAGCAGCTTATTCTGCTCTCAAGATTATAATACAAGTGAATATGAAAGCTATTCTTTTGTTACTGAGAACGTCTGAAGTAGTTTTAGTTTTATTTATATCACATAGTTTCCTGGTTAGGGCTTGCTTTCTGTGAAGAAACACATGAATCAGATTGAAGACGCACTGTTTCAATGACAAGTCCTGCTGTGTTGCTCTTCAGAAGCTTAAGTTCTTGTGTTGCTTTTTCTACGAGAATTTGGTTTGTTGTGCAATATGCACTGCCATCTCTTTGTCTGTTTGCTCATAGGATGACTGATAAAAACATACTTTATTTTGCTATTTCTTTATTAATGTTCTGCTGTCTAATAAGAGATCAGCTAAAAAGACTAAAGGTAACATCTTTACAGATCTCCACAGAAAGGTATAGTTTTTGCAGATTATGGTGGACTCAGTCTGCTCTCCCACGGTTATTACAAGGGTGAGTGTTCCAGATCCACATGCCATTTGGGGAATTACAGATTTGATTCTAACTAGACATGTGTTGTAAGATATCGATGGCCCCTTGTTCATTATTGTTTCAGCTCATGTCAGCGCTGAGATGCAGTTTTGGCTGACAGACAGTGTGAATGAAAGCTGAGTTTATTTGGCTGTGACTGGCAGAAATGAGAGACAGCACTGCCAGCCCCCGATGCTGCACATGGCAGTGGTACCACACACGTCCCAGCAGCTTGTCAGCACCTCTGCTTCCTGGCACCCTGTGGCGCAGCAGTGGTGTGCCTCATGCCAGTTGCCAGATGCATGGCTTTAGATTAGAATTTTCAAGGGAGAGACATAATTTACTGAGTCCTGGCTTCCAAAGGTGAAAAGTTCTTGTGCAGTAAATTGATCACCACACTTTTGTCTGCACTGGACTCTCTGGCCACTGTACATCTGTTTGAAAAAGATGTGAATAATTAATGCAAGTGTTAGTTCACTCTCTCACTGAGACGAGGAAGACAGGTTATGTGAACTCCATGCTGATTTCAGTTACTTGGATTAAATTACAGAGTCGCAGAGCATTAGGAACAGGTTGTTTTAATGTTGGTTTGACTAGGCTGCAGAGAGGAACATCCCCTGTGAGGGACAAGTGCAGTGCCCTGACTTGTGGTCCCCTCCTTTGGGTGGGTAAGTTCCCTGCAGGTGTCTACATGTAGCAAAATGTTTTTGGCTGCATGCAATGGAGAGGCTGAGTGACACTTGCCTGACAAGCTGACAGCTCTTGCTCTATGAGCTGTTGAGCAGGAAGAGTATGGAGATACCCAGTTGGACTGGCTCCACCGTGCTCTGCTGCATCTGCTCCCAGGTGGTCTCCAGCTGGTCTGTGCCAGCTCCAAATCAGTGTTAGCATGGTTTGGTGACTCTGCATGCCCAGTAATGAGAGGCTGTATGGGATGTGGTGGGGTGACTGGCAGCCTTTTGCTGCTGTGATATCCTGCTTACCTCCTGCCAGTGTGTGCAGGCTTGCAGCCCGTAGGCTGTGGTGTGGACATATGGTGGCTTTGGAAGTAGGACCAGAGAAACCTCCTCACCCCTGGAATGAATGTTGAAAGCCTCACAAGAGATGGTTTGTGGCTTAGGGAGGAGATAAAAATAATTGTGCAGACGTGCTGGCTGTTTCAGAGGCATGCTGTGTGGATGGAGTGGGAAGGGATAGCAGCCTGGAGGATGTCTGGAGTGTGTTCCATAGCCATGCTGAAGCTGTGGGGTTGTGGTCTCAGTGGAAAAGCTGTGATAAGCAGGGTCCCCTTGTGCTGCTGAAGGGCCACTTCAAGCAGCTTGAAGAGAAATGGGCCCCTGATAGTATTGAAGTTGTAGATGCGGTCTAGCACTTAGGGATAGATGTTGGCAATGCGGGCTATAGACAGAGTCTAATGGAGAGTGAGACTTCTCTCCTGTAAACTGTGGTAGGTGAAAAGCAAGAGCCTGGCCCTTGCAATATTGTCTCCTTGTAGGACAATTTTCCACTTGCATTGTGGAAAAAGCCTATAATTTCTCTGTCATGTAAGATTGATACCACAGACCACAGTGCTCATATTAGTAGTAAAAAAAAGGAAGAGATACCAGGATTTGGGCATTATTGCAGGGAGAAGCAGCATTTTAGGGCTAGATGGAGACAAAGCTGATCTGTTAAAGCTTTTTCAGGTAAAGATACACCTTCAGCTGAGATCACAGTTACATGAGCAAATGCTGCTAGACAAAGACTATTTGTCTTTAAATTTGCCAGCTGTCCCATATTGTTGTCCTTTGTCATATCAGATTTATGGCTGGTCTGATTATGTATAGCATCTCAGACCTAAAACCAGAGGAAGAGACAGACTGAGATTTGACTGTCTGCCTCTAAATATGTTTCATGCTTGTGCATTATATATGCAATGTCACTGAAGGCTAAATAGAAGTCTTAGATTTGTCTGTTTATCAAAGTTTGTGCCTTAAAATCCTTGCTGTTTGTTTTAGATTCAAAGTCTCAACAAGGTCACAGTCCAATTCATAAACTGTTTGTAAACATTGGTTTGTTCATCTCAGCCTTCAAGTTTATCTATCTGTCAATTCTCTTTGAATAAATGAATTGATTTTAAGTTATTGGGATCTTCACATGTGTTTTTCCAACTGTTGTTAAACTTTAAACGTTTAAAGACAGAGTGGAAAGGATGCTGTGTTTTGTCCTGCCCCACTGAATCAACAGATGTGATGGGCAGTTTATATGCTTGCTATGGAGAGAAAGTAGAACTGCTTCTGCTCCTGGGCAGAGCAGTTCCAGGGTTGTCAGCTCTGGGAGGCCACAGGTATACTGCATCTGGGATGCATGTGTCATCCCCAGCATGTATTCATTCCTCTCCCAAGTTTTGTGAAACCTTTTAACTTGTTATTCATGCTGGATTTCAGTCTTTGTCAGAGCAGATGAAAGTGCTGCTCAGTACATGTCTCATTTCCCTCTTGAAGACTGAAATATTTCAAGCCGTGGAAGTCTCATCCCTCCTGCTTTTCCACAAGAAAAATGTGGATATCCCATCTGCATCCTTTGGGCTCCCTGTCACAGCAAGCATTCTGACCCATAGCAATATCATACTGGCTTGAATTCATGGACTTTTATGTGACTCACATTCACGGGCATAAATACAAGGGAGTGCCTTCTACATCACCCATTAGGAATTTCAGGTATAAAAGAAAGTTGATGTTTTCTACTGTGAATTGCCTTTCTTTTTCTAGTTGATTTTTTTTTTCTCTAATATAAACAGAAATGTGTTTCTGAATTGCAGCACAATGCAGTCTTCTGAAGGTGTTTGTTTTTTTTTTCTTCTGTAATGTAACATTGATATTGCCAGGAGTGATTTCCAAAAGAGATGGGTGGTCTGAGAATGCTTACAGGGTGTGGGGGGCCTTGCAGCACTGTGTGATGGGTGTCATCCAAACATACCTGTCTTTGTTGAGGCTCACATCACATGAGTGGAGATCATGCTCTTGCACATTACACAAGGGCTACCAAATCATCAGACTGTAGCCCAGTCCTGCATGGACGGGATGTCCTCCTGATTACAAGTGACAAAAGCATGCCAGCTGTGATTTACATAATATACATGGATTTCCTTTTACTAATGAATGGTGATCCTGAATGTAAGAACATAGCAAGAGCTGCCACTTCTGGCTGACAGTGGGAGTCTGCTGGATCTCTGAGAGCAGGTATGGTTACCAAAAGCCCATTAGGCTGACCTGATGTCTTTTGGGACACTTTGGAGGGCTGTGTCCAGTCTCTGGCCTGTGCTAAAGAAAGCTGTTTGTGCTTGCAGCTAAGTTCTGTTTTGTCTTAATTGCTTGACAAGAATTACTAGAACTGAGGTTTATCTTCTCACAAATTGGCTAGTTGTTAGAGCCAAGCTTGGTTACACTAAGAAAATTTTATGTACCTTAACCCATTTTATAAGATTGTTCTTGCAAACAACTTTTTAGTAAGATGCTGTTCATGACCAGGATCTTCCACATGGTAACTGTATATGAAAGGACAAAGTCAAATGAGCTGGTGATTGTATTGCCTATGAGCTGGGAGAGAAGATTGTAGTTCATAAAATCACAAAAGGTGTGGTTTGAATTTGAATATGAAGTAAGCTGAATCTGCACTGATTTTGACCAAGTCCTGCAATGCAAGAATTTGGTGGCAGTAAAATTTAAGAAACATCAGTTTAAAATAAGAAAAAAAGTATGAGGAGGGTACTGGCAGCCTGGGACTTCCTGCCCCACAAGGTAACAGAAGCAGATAGCACCAGGAGGTTCAGAAAGAGGCTAGTCAATTTCACAGACAATTTATGTGAATATTAAAATTATAGTAATACTATACCTTTAAATATTCCAAATCTAATAATTGTTGATGCTGAGAGAATACAGAAGCATGGACTCATCATAAGTCACTTGAACTCACCTTAAATAATATCTGCTGTTGCTTCTACTGAAAACAAGATAGTCTGGATGGATCATTTGTCTGCCTTTACAAAATGCTTGTTATGTTTGTTTCTGGTGGGTACTATTTTGAAATCTTTTTCTTTTCCCAGCAAGTGACTCAGTGAGTGACTTGTGTAGAACAGCTGATTTCTCTTCTGAATCCTCCAGACACAACTGGGATAGCTCCATGTGGAAGGGAAACTAAAACCATGCAGCTGATGGAAGACCATTTCTGCTATTGCTAGCAAATGTGACAAAGCAATAATTGTAGAAATTCAGAAAATCTGTGGGATATTTCTAATAGCCAAAAGGACCCAGTACCTTTGAAATATTTTCACATATATCCACTTTCTGAGGCATTTTCTGTACTGAAGGCTGCCCCGTAAAGCCCTGTTTTTGTGTAGCAGGTAGGTGGCTTTGGAGAGTGAAGCAAAAGCTTTGTAGAAGCTCAGCTCAGGAGATGAGAAGACCATTTTCTAGTATGTAGAAGAAAACCCGTCAGACCCCTACATTACTGAAGGCTGTACATTTATTCCCTGCTTGCAGCAATATCGAGTTGGGCAGACAAGCTTAAGATAGGGGCAAGTCTGCTTAAGACAGGGGCTAGGGGAGAAGACCATTGAAGGAATCCCCATGAAACTGACTAATGTTTAATTCCAACACAGCTTGAGAATTGGAGCCTTGCATTAGCTCAGGCTTTGGGGTTCAAAAGCAAAAAAGCTTAGAGTTGGGTCTGATATTTTGTTGTTTTTGTCAGAAGGGAAGCATTTGCCCTGGGTAGGAGCACTCTGATTGCTCTTTTCTTCAGCTTGCTGACTCAGGTCCCAGAGTTTCTGAGCCATCACTCTTTTCTTAACAGAGCTTAGCTCAGCTTTTGCCTGGAGCTCTGCTGTAAAGAAAGACCTTTTTACAGACCTGTGCCATTAGTGGAGGGAGTGAGGAAGGCAGGCAGGTAAATTCATGCTGACCATAGCCATATCTTGTTAATTAACTTGCTTGTTGAAAGGATTTACAAGGCTTCTTTTGCTCTCATCATACTGCAGATTCTGCAGAAAAAAAAAAAAAAAAAAAACAAACCAAAAAGTGACAGGTGACTTATTTTGATTGCTTAAATATTGTTCAAAATAAATTACCTGTCATATTGCATATAGCAGGAATAGTCTCTGTCTTGTGATGGACAGACTGAACCACAGCTGACTGCTGCCTGAGAGAT
>VWZN01013588.1:55199-70974 GCA_013396955.1 Regulus satrapa | reverse complement strand
GCTGCCTGAGAGATGCTGCAAGAAAACACTGATCCCAGGGATTTTTAGTTCTGCATTTTAGTGGCCTAGCTACTGATCAATTTTGTTCAGTTAGTAAGACTGGAACAGCAACTTGCATAATTTTGCTTGTGATCTGGATGCAACCATAGAAAGATATTTGCTCTAGAAAGCATATGAATGGGTGAATTGTTACATGATTAAATAATTAAGTGAAATTTAAAATCATTCACAGTTTACCCTTATCTCAAAGTTGATTACTCCATATCTAACCTGAAAAAAACCCTTATATGTCTGCATTCCTGCTTAGTTTTTGCCTTTAATTCTAAAATAGCATATATATATTTCTCCCTTACAAATGTTGCCTTTCCATTTATTTGCCACTCATTTTGATAAACATAAAGATAAGAAGAACACAACCAAAGTAGGAGTAAGATTGAAAATGAAGTATCAGTGAGATACAGTCATTATCCCAGGATAGATACCAACCACAGAGCAACTCCCCACATACTTTCTCTTTTGCTGTTGTTGGCTTCAGACCTTGCTTCATTTAAATTACACCTGGCATACTTGGTTCATATAGGTTGCAGACATTCCTTAACGTTTCCTGTAGAGAGGCACAAGTTTGAAAAGTGCTTGCCACTCTAGCTGAGCAGGAGGGATTCCCAGTGCAAATTTATTCTTGCAGCTAGAGAAATTAACATCTATGGTTTTAGATGGGTTTTGCATGTATCTTGTCTCTTGTTTGCAAATGTTATCAGTGTCTTGCAGAATGAAACTGGGCAAGTTCCACTGCCAGGACGACACACATGTGAGAGGGAAGTCTCAGGCAGAAGTCTTGTTGGACTGATGTATAGCAGGAATGGAGCAGTACCAGTTCTTCTTGAGTATTGCATCTCATGGGTTGACTTGCTCTGTCAAAACCCTTCTACCCTGAATGTATTTAATCACCACTTTGCACTTGCTGGATAGGATTGCAGAGCTGGTTTTTTTTCTTGGAACCATTCCCTGACTACATCCATCTGAACAATTGGGAGCCAGTGCCTTTGAATCCTTCATAGTTCTGACCTACAGTGCTGCCACTTTTAATACAGATCTTAAACAACAGAGTTGTGTTGTCTGTGCCACCCCTGTGAGTGGTTCAGAATAAGGTGCTGATCTGGAGCTTGTTTGGAGTGGTTGATGTGACTGTTTGCTCTTCAGAGTCTGTGTGTGCCATGAGAAAAAATAAATCACATACACATCTATTTAGCCTAAAGCCTCTTTGACTAGGAAACCAAAATCTGTTTTAGTGAATCCCACAAACCAGTGTGTGCCCATCACCATTTTCACATGTGACCTCAGCCCTGACAGAGGGACTTTCATGAAGTATTGCTGTTCTGGGTTAAGAGCCGAATTGTATTTCTCTTCTAATTACTGTGTTGCCAACATGCTGTTCTACAACTGCTCTTAGACCAAATCTTTACTGTTTTCTATCCCAACAATAGGGGATAGTTGTGTCTCCTACAAACATCAGATTGAAGTGCGAGTCTGGATTTTCTGCGAGGTCTCTGCCTCTTGCAGAGGCTTCTGCATTTCTGTAGTTCTACTGTGTGGATGCCAGAACTGATGCATGCTTATTCAGATACTTCTGGTGCTGAAACACCAGAATAGATGTCAGTAACCTAGCAAGACACAGCACAAAAGAGGAGCAAGGTTCTTTTCCCTTGTGACTAGGACAGGATTAGGATATAGGCTTTATGTTCTCCCTTAAAAATCACCATTCTGGAAAAACCTGTAAAAGCTGGGGTGTCATGAACGTTTGTAAAAGCTGAGGATCATGGTGTGTTTAAGGTTTCTGCTGTTGAACCTCAGGGCAGAAGAGAGTTTGAATATCTAATGCAAAACAGTTTAAACAACTGCTTCATTGAGCAATAACTCTTCATATGGCTAGTCTCTGCTTGTTTTGCATTTGCCCTAGGATCTGTAAATCACAAATATTCACAGGCAAGCATGGGTTGAGCATGTAAAAACACATAAGCAAAGAGTCGAAGAGCTGGGAGTGGAATATACAAGCTCCTCTACTAATTTTCTTGTGTAAGGTATTCTCTCTACTAGGGAGTATGCTTTCCTGTAGAGGAGGCTAAGTTTTCCTCCTCTCTGCATTCTAGCTGGTCTCTGGTATTTTGCTGTGCCTCACCCACGTGAGAGACTTGTGTCCAAACCAGCTTCTGGGGTGTGTGCAGTTGGGGAATCACATGTGGCACCATTGGCACCATTCTAAAAATTATCCATGTATGTATTGGTTAAATTTCAGGAATTCGGGTCCTGATGTATGGCTCAGAGCACATTTTAACAAAATTCTCTTCTTCCATGAGCTTCCTGAGCTAGATCAGATTTTTGCTGTTTAATAGGCAGATGTTCAGTTCCTGCTACATTTCATTAAAAAAAACCAAAACCCCAAAACAATAACAACAAAAAACCAACCAAAAATACAAGAGTAAATTCTTTCACTTAGCTAACAAATTATTAGATCCTATGTTTTTCTCTCTTTTTTTTTCCTTTTCTTCTATCTGTTGTACTGAATTTCCTTCCTGAGTTATTTTATTAATCCCCACTTAAGCTCAGAAGCAGCAAGTGAGTTTGCTTGAGGTACTTGAGCCTGCATAGCTTTGAAACTAATAGAAGCATACCCATAAGGCAGCTTGTACCAGGGCAATTGCATCTCTTCAAGCCACAACAAAATGTAGATCTTAGACCTTGTTTAGATTTTCAGCACTGTTTTTATTAACTCTATGTGAATTCTCACCTCAATTGCATGTTTCTTGCTATTGGGAAGCTCTCCTCCTTTGAGAGGTGAATGGTGAATTTGTGACTTTGTGAATGGTGAATAGTTTTTTTAAGAGATTTTACTTTTAAACCCATGATGAGGCACGCCGCAGTCAGGACTCATTTTTGTGGTTGACCCACTCGTATTTGGGACTGCACTGAACCTAAAAGAGATGTGTCTTCCCCAGGACCCCCTCCCACCCCATCTGTCCATACTCATCCCTGTGTGTTCCCAGGTCTCCCTTGTACAGTGTATATAAATGAAAGCAGGGAAGCATACCTGTTGTTACAATGCTACTGAGAAAGCACAGAGCTACGTTGAATAAATTAGAAGTAGGTAAATAAATTCAGTGTTCTTTACCATTGGTTACACTGATAGAGATTCATGCCCTGCTAAGTATAGCCTGCCCTGAGACAGTGGCTGACCTGAGCTTCAGAACATGTCCTGAGTTTCACATGGAGGTTGACAATAATTTTTCAGTAAGCATTCACTATGACTCAGTAAAAATTGCCTATCTTCAGCTTAAAGCGTAAGTTTATATCCTTACAACAAGCAGAGATGGGAGTGAAGCTTTAAAATCTCTCTGTTTGAAACAAAGTAGTTAATATTTTCCTAAAAGCTCACAGATTTAAAACTTCTGTCCTGGCTGCAAACTCTGGCAGCAACATGTTTTTCTGGTTTTGTTTGGGGGTTTGGGGTTTCTTGTTTGTTTGTTTGTTTTTTCCATGCTTCATTGTTATAGAAATTTGATAACTATTGTTAGGCCTGGAATCTTGTGATGGGCCTCTATTGATTGTGGCCTGTGTTGGATTCCTGCCTTATATTGCTGTTCATAGCCTTTCACTTACACAGTCTTTATGGCAGCTTCTTGCTCTGCCCTCCACTGAACAAGAGATGGTAAATGTCAGTGTATATGGCAGAGCTAGGGTAGAAGGAATTGCAATGGAGCTCTTTCTGCCTTCTTGGAAAATTGATGTCAGGACTGTACTAAAAATGAAGGCATTTGTGTTCTTGAAGGAGAAAGCGAAGCTGTATTAGCTTGTGTGCTGGACCTCTGTAAGCTTTTAAAGACAGACAGCTTTTCTATCAGTCACTGTATCTCTGACTCAAATTCACTTGGTGCCTGCACTCATTTATTGATTTTTCTTTTACTTGGCTAATGTGCTCAGCATTTAAATACTTTCCTGCACATACTGACAGAGCTAAATCATACAATTGGAAAAATGTGGCTAGTTTGTTGAGGAGTTGTCGACCCAAGTCAGATGTGGGTCTGCAAAGCAGGGTGTTCTTCATACACCTAAGCTCCACTGATCAGTGTCAACAAAATGAAATGCTGTTTGGACTGTAGAAAACTTAAAGCACACTCAGGAAGAGTCATCTCTGCAGCCCCAGATGAGTCGTATCTTCTGCTCTGAAAATGAGAGTTGTGACCAGGCTGCCCCCTGCACTGAAGGTGGGCAGGGAAGAAGGAGCAGGAGCTCTATTGCAGAGCCAACAATTCAGGCTTTGCAGAGCCAGCCAGCTAGCCACAGTTTGCTGGCTGGCTGGTTTGACCTCTGCCTCTCATTTGGCTTCATCTCAGCAGCCATACACCCAGGGGGACAGTGCCCTTTTTCTGTACCTGCAGCCCGATCTTCAGGCAAGTGCTGCTCATTGGGTCAATCTGCCATGTGTGGGTTGAAAGAAAGCATAACAAAGAAAGCATAACACCCAGAGAACCCACTGCTGGAACTTACAGTGGAGAGATCTTGTAGTCAGACCATTCCTGATGGAGTCTGTGCCACCTCTGTTCCCCCCACCAGGCCAGCTTCCACACAGTAGCGTGGGTGTCCAGGTTTGTCAGGCAGAGAGTTGCCTGCTCTGGCTGCATCTGAGGATTCTGCTCTCACCTCACCAAGGGGACATCTGAGCTCAGAAATTGCCACTGGTACAGTGCTTTTGTAGCTCTTCACCTAAAAAGTCCTCTAACCCTGCCTTCGTAAGATGTTGAATAATCTAAAACTTTATTTACATGCCGGCAAATGAGCAATCTGTGGTGGTGCAGGGGAATTTAGAGACCAGCTGCAAAAAAGTTGAGGGCAAGTCAGAAAAAGCAAGGCCAATTGTCGATTCATCTGGTTACATCCTCGCTGACGATAGATCCAGGGAGATCTGTCAGAGATCCACAGTTCAGCTTCAGTCACTTGGACACCTTTGGGGTTTGTGACAGCTAGGATGCTGATTTCAGAGGAGCATGCTACTGCTGTGCTGAAGCTTGCATTGAAGATGAGACTTTAAATACTCAGAAATGCCTACTGCTTAATGCCTAACTTCTTAAAACTACATATTTTTAACTGCTTTTTACTTGTTTGTTCCAGGTTGCATGTCTGGTTGGACTTGATGCATGGCATTTGCATGACACCGAACAGCCTAGCTGTGGATGTGTCACTGAGCAAACATGGCCTACCCAGCAAATACTAACAGCAGTGCTACAGGTAACTAAACGGGAACGCTCTCGAATGCTCTCCCCCTTTGAATTATTAATTTTAAAAAGTTCTTACCTTGTGCAAGCAGGAAAAGGAAGCAATGTCAGTTTAAATACCGAAAAACAGTTTCCTGGTAGACCAGAGCCTGTCTGTTCCTCCCCATCCCCCACCCTGATAATCTTTTAAAATATTCATAGTGTACAACATAGTTTGGGAAGACTTAAGGGCTGGCACTCAGTCATTCAGCATGCAACGTGCTCTGCTCTCAAGGACCTACAGGGGCCTGCTCTAGACTCTGGAAGGCCTAGGGCACTGCTGCAGAATCATGTGGCTGTTACACTGTGTGAGTCTCTAATAATTTGGGAGATTAACCAGCTCTTAATGCATCAAATCCCCAGCCCTTCCTGGTCACCTTTACTGGTCAGTCCAATTTTTGTTGCTTGCTTCTTCACAAAGCATAAAAACATTTCTCAAGCAATATCCTAAAGCAGTGTTCGCCTTTGTTATTTTTAAGAAGTTCCCAAACTGTCTGTTCTGGTTGTGTGATACTCTGTGAAATGGATTGCTGGGCATGTTCAAAGGTTGCCGAGGAGGGCTGGCAGGTCAGGAGGGGGCAGAAATTGCGGAACAACTGATAACAGCACAGCAGCAGTGTTCTTCCTGAGGTTATGTCAATATTTTCCTCTTCTGATCACTGCACAAACAGTTTTAGCTCACTAAAGCTGAGGCTGCTCCAGTAGGATTTCATGGAAAGTTTCAAGTGCATGGCAGGAGATTGTGAGTTGCTCACCATGCTCATTGCAGAATTATTCAAATTAGAGCATGGGATTGAAATATTTTGTGTGCAGGATATTTAAAAAAATTGAGTGCTATTATGTGTGGTTTGTGCAAAACAAGAAGTCTTTTTTAAAGGCTAGTGAAAGTTGAATTAAATCTTTGGAATTACTATTATCTGTTGATGATTTAAGGTTAAATTTAACAATGTTGTTAAATCTTGAGACCGCTGAAATGAGATATTTCTATTCCTTTCTGCCACACCATTTTTATGTAATTAGCAGTATATTTGTTAAGACAGAAACCGTATCTTTTTGTAGCCTTCAGTAATCCTTTTGAGAAGGTGGACTGCAAAATCTTTGCTGTGTGACTTAACTGTAACTGTTTGCTGCCTAAACCCCCCATGTAACTTGACTTTTATTTGTAATATGCCTTTAACTTAAGTCATGCAGAAAAATTTCCTCTGCTTACAAGGAAAGAAAAATTGTGCATGGAGTGTTACTGATTGGTTTACTTTTTTTTTTTTTTTCCCCTCCCTGCAGTAGAATTGTCTACTGAAAAAGGTGGTGGGCTCATGTGTAAGTCTGAAGAAGCTAAATGCTTGTATGGGGGGATGTGTTAATGCAAGATGAAGTTTTAGTTTCAGGATTGTTATGCAAAAAAGGCTTCTCGCAGGATAAAGCTGTTTGTTCCCTTATCCGTAGAAAGACGCCGTAATAAATTATAAGTGCTTAATTCAGAACTGAATTGGACAACATTTTGCAGATACTGTCAGGACTTGTTGGCTTTGCAAACCCTTGAGGCTGGTGTTCCAACACGCAGCTATGTACACCCGTGTCTCCAAATCCTCAGCAGTTCATAACAGACAGAATACTGGGCGGCAAATACCTGTGATTTGTTGTGCTGCTGTGCTGCCTGGGAGAGAATGCCTTTGGATGAGCAGGAACTGATCTGGGCGTTGGAGGTATTGAAGCAAGTTTCTTAATTGCATGGAGCTCTAAGAGTGGAAAGACAAACTTCAGGGGTGGTGTTTTCTGCTCCCTCTGAATCAATCAGCAGCAGGAAAAGGAACTAGAAAGACTTGTTAGGGACTACTAAGCCGCATTTATGTTACTTGAATATTTTGGCAAGTCTGACCACATGTTCAGCTTCATTCAAGTATGAAGTGACTAAGAAGCAGTGGTTTGCTTTGGTTAACTCGAAAATGTGAGTACTTGCGCTATCAAATAATTATGTGCCATTTTGGTAATTTTTTTGCCATGTACAAGCCTATATGGACTACTGCTGTTCCAGATTAAATCTGTAGAGGAACGCTTGAATTTGGAACTTGTTTCCAGGAAAGGATCTGGCTATTTTGCATTTGTATAGAGATTTTTTTAAAGGGGTATTTATGGGAAGTACATTTGCTGTAAATATTTTAGTGAGTGTATATAGGAGATAAACTACAAAGGAAGTGATGACTTTATCATGAAAGCAGCTATCATAAGTTTCTCTGTCTTTTGCCTATCTCAGTAAAGACATGAACATTAAATGTGATGAGTAAATGACAGAGACTGTGATTTATGTTTCAGTACTGTCGATAGTTTTGTTTGCTGCTGATTTAAAAACTTTATCACTCTGTTCACAGTTTCATTGCACAGAGATTTTGTAGTGAACTGTATTTCTTTAGGCTGCAAGCTTTTGTTTTTTAATTTTTAATCCATTTTAGAAGCTGGTTTTGTGACTTTTTACTGGTTTTGGACTAGTCAAAGCTGCGCCGTTTGGTCAGAAAAGAGCTGAATAAATTAGTGCTTGCAGAAAAATTCGCTATTTTTTTTCAGGTGCTGGATAGTGTTTAGCTGTAGGTGCTGGATAACTATTTAGAATCTTCCCTGGTGGTATGTGAACTCACTGCTCAGTCCAGTAAACTCGCCAGGGTTAAGGAGTGTGGTGCAAGTCCAGAGCATGCTGTGCAGTCATCCAAGCAGCTGCCTCAGGAGCTGGGAAATACCCTCAGTCTGTGGGGAGCTATTGGGAGACTGCAGTTGGTTTTTGTACATGATACGAATTAATTTCACTTTGCATAGTACAAGAAAAAGTAAATGAGGTGATTGTTTCTCTAAATAGTATTAGTGTCTCCATTAACTGCTGGGTGAAACTTCCAGTAATTGTTAGCTTCTGTGTTTGCTAGGACTGATGCATAATTCATCTATTTAATGAGGCTCTGCTAACATTTCTGTAGTGGTAGCAGTAGAAATGTCTTCCAGCCAGCTACAAAAAGCACAGTGCATGAGCAGGAACTTACAGGGCACTTTAGAAATAGCTGTGCATGGATTTTCATTCCTTTCACTAACAATCTGTTTGTGAAAACTTTCTTTTCAAAACACATGTTCAGAAAGGCACTGCATGGAATAAGCTTCCAGGTTCATTCTATTTATTCTGATGTGGAAAACAAGGAAGAAGCAAAACATACATAGAAAACTGATTTTAAAGAGATAAAGGATTAAAAGCTGTATCTGTCACTAACCCTAATAAAAACATGTTTTATTTGACTTCCCTGAGCACATAATTTTCTATATCCAGGACTGCAGAATTGTTAGTCATTTCTTAACAAACATAAGAAAGCATTTTCAGTTTTCTCGAGCAGGATGGGCTGCAGGGGTCAGTATAGCAAGGCAGTTGCACAAACCCTTTCTTTACTTTTGCTGTAAAGCAAATGCATATTATTTTCTGTACATAGTGTTGGAGATTTCCCTGCTCTTTTCTCTTTCCTCCCTTCTGTCTGTGCCTTCTCCTCAGTCTAGTGTATGGATTTCTGTTTTCATGCCTTCCCATTCCATTTTTAACATGCTTCTCCTGCACACATTAATTTGAACTGTTTCATTGCATGTTTAACTCCTCTCCATGCTTTAGATTCCCGCACAGTTCTTAAAGCACTGGCATTGTAGCACCTGAACATCACTTTTTACTGTTAGTCTCCTTGCACCTGTAAAGCCAGGACCTGCTGGCTGCAGTCTGCAGCTGTCAAGTGTCTCTGCTCCCAGTGTACTCTTTTCACTCCCAGCTGATGTGGGCATCCACCCTCATTCCCTGCAGCAAGCTGGGGCTGTGGGACCACAGGTGGTTTGATGACAGATACAAATTGTATCTGGACTGCTGTTTCCTCTGCAGCATCCTCTAATTATTCTATATAGGCACAGTTACATTGGAGCACCCTGCGGGCTTCTGGTCAGATTTTCTTTGTATCTGAGCAGTTTTCTTGACTCCTACGTGATAACTCTACACCACTTAGTCAGAGAATGAGGCCATTACAAAAAGTTGCTGCCTGAATTAATGTTGTTTGAGATACTAACGTCATCATGACTCAAAGACCAAATGTTTAATAAATGTGTTTTCCATCTGCTGGTATATAAATGCTTAAGCAACTGTTGAAAAGTATTATGAAAACCTCAGTTAACTTATTAACCCTTTTAAGTGAGGCCAGTAAGTAGAACACACATTTACTTAGAGCAAATGTTTTTATCCCACATATCCTCTGCATTGATTTGTAACAAGTCTTACCAAGACTTTTTGATGATTTGTAGACACACTTTTCTTTCAGTTAGTGTATTATTTGACTTACAGTCTCTCCTTTGATTCCATTTTCCTGATTCATTTTAGGCATTAATGCACAGAACTTTGCATTATTTCTTTACATTTCATGATGTAAATATAGTCTAAGCAGAAAGTGTGCACCAGAACATTACCACTGTTAGCAACTTCAGCAGAATATCCACCATTCTTCATTACAGACCATCAGTCTGGGAACTTATAGACCTCTTACTTACAGAATGGGTTAGCAGTTTAAAGTGTTTGATTGCTAGGCAGTAGTCTGCTGGAGCCTCTCCTCCTGAGAATTGCAGGTACCTGCCCCAGGAGCCCAGATGCCAGCTTCTCTTGCTGCTTTCTGCACGGCAGCTGTCACTGAGGTGTCGCTGCAGTGCTACTGACACACCAAGCTCTGCTCAGAAACCTCTGAGTTTACTTTGTTTACCAGATGCAAGTGGCCAAGATTCAGGAGAGTTTGTAGTTTTAGTAAATCAGCCATGCAGGGATAATTTGTTTGAGTTGGGACCGTGTGATGACAGAATATTTAAATCTATTCCTCTGCCCTGCTCCAAGCTTATTTCCAATAACTTTCAGAATTAATGGAGATGGGTGTATGTCCAAGGTGTGTTTTAGTAGCTGGTGAGAGCTGGAGAGGCTCTTGCCATCAGGAGAGCCCTGTTCAATTGGCCTGCAGTCTTGAGCTTCTGGGATGGGCAGATGGTTGTCACTGGGATCCAGCTCCTACCTCACCCACAAGTGATCCTGTGAGTCACTCTGGTGGTGCCCAGTATTTAAAAACAAGGGTGGGACACTGAAATCTGTGAGGAGAAGGGTGAGTGAATGAGCCTCCAGTGATTTCACATAATCTCTATCAGAGGTCATATCAAAATTTTCATCAGTATGCTGTAGTACATTCACTGATGACAGATCTGCCTTAAGGACAGATGGCTGGAACTGAAGCACGTGCTCTCACAGTGAATGCCAGCTTTTTACTTTAATTAGTAATTGCTTCTGCAACTGCTAGTTGAAGACTCCAAACCAAGGGCGCATTTGCCTCTGTAGCAGAAAGCTTAAAAATGCGCTGACTTACCTAACCTAAAGGCCTAACCTAAATTTGCCTAACCTAAAGGCCTTTATGAAACTGCAGAGGACCAGGGAACATGTACCTTCTTTTATTCAGGACTTGTTGCCCAAAGAACTCGCTACAGGTCTGATTTCGGATTCCTGTGGAAAGGTCAGGAAGAAGTTAGAAAGGATAGCTTAAATACAGTGTCCTTGGAAGTCTGGGGGCATAGGAATCTGCTCTGGATAGCCCAGTCCTTAAGAATGGAAGTTACATGTGGTGGGAAGGAGATGGTCTAGATACAAAGCCATTATTTGCAGATGCTGATGCTATGCAGGAGGACAAAGTGGCCTTGAGAAAAAATAACAGATTTAATTATCTGTCTTTTTATCAGCAATTACTGCAGCTGTGTCTTGTTGTGGATTATCTTCTGCAGCTGCCCAGATTCTTACATCTCACCTAGGCAGAGGACTGTGTTCATTCTCTCTGACGAAAGCTTGCTCATGGAGCAATGCAGGCAGGCTTTCCTTCTCTGAGCTGTTGCAATGCACTTGTGCAGGCAGCACCTGGACGTTCTCATGTGGCCTGCTGCTGCTCCCTGTCGAAAGACATGCCCTTTACACCCTGGGAGGCAGCAAAGGGTGCTTACCTTGTAGTTCAAAGTTTTCTAGGGACTTACAGGCATGTCTTGCTGTTGCTGATACCGTGCAGCCTCGCTGAACTGGAGATTTACAGTGATAAAACCCCTCAGTTCTCATGGTGGAAGTCAATGCTTTTGCACTGTCTGGTGGCAGCTGGAGCGAGGGTAAGGAGCATGCACCAGAAGCAGGGGAGGCACATGTCACAGGAAAAACACCAAGAATAAATTTTTTCCAGACTTGAAAAATTCTCTCTTCATTTTCTGCCTTTCCCCACTTACAAAGCACACAACTCAGTAAATTTTTCCCCAAACTACTCTACAGGAGTCCTCACTTCCCAGATTCTTCTGCAGAAAGCAGTTAATGAATAATGCATATGAATCTCCTCCCTGTGGGAAGGGAAGGTATTTTGTTCCCTTTAAAAGTACATGGTCCCTCAGGAAAATTACTTGTATGGAAATAGCCTGATGACAGTTGGTTGTCCTTTTGTTTGTAAACATGTGAGTGCCTGCATTTAGGTATGTTCCTTACAAAAGGGCTACTACTGGAGCAGAAGTCCTTGGGAAGTTTCTTGTAGTGGCCACCTCTCTCCTCCCCCTCTTTTGAGCCATTTGTAAAGCTTTGTGTTAGAGATGACAGAAGGGCAGCCCTTCCTGTATCATGTTTTCACAGCACTTCTAGGGGCTGAGGGAGCACTTGGACTTCCCACGTTGGCATTGCTGCTCTGTCTCCATTTCCTTCCTCTGGTAACATGACTCCCCTTGGTAGCAGAGTACTATTCCTGCCAAAATGTCTCAGTGTAACCAGCCCTGAGCTTTGGGACAGCAGCATGCTTGTGCCCTTCCTCCCCTTTTTTTCCTGCCATTCCCTCCTCTGATTTCAATCTAGAAATTACCTACGTTGGCAGAAAGCAGTGGTTGACCTCTGCTGTGGGATATAGGTTGGGGTGGCTGGGGGAAATTAGCAGATCAACCAGGTCCAACAAGGGCTCTCCTGCTCCTTATCTCTCTAAAACTCTTTAGATCATATTCTCAGTCTCTTGAGAATCTTCTTCTTCTGACTCTTCATACAGACTTTGACAAAACTAATTGCTCAGACACTTGGAGAGGTAGGTGAATGTGCAGTCTAGCCATGCTCTTTCATGTTTTCTGTCTGTCCTTCCCTACCTTTTGCAAAGCTTTCTTACCTGTAGAAGTAGGCAAGTTGATCCTTACCCCTTCTCTGAGTCAATCTCTTTCTTTTGCCTAATATTTCCTCCCTAGTTATCATGCACTGTAATTAATGTAACTCTTTCCTCTTTTTAAAATTAATATACTCCCGTATCTTTTTTCTCTGTAATACTCTGTTGATTTCCTTCAGCATACAAGGGCCTGTCTGTGATATTTTTGCCCTTCATTATTTGTTTGAAAATTGGGGGTGGGAGGAACAGGGGGAAGATGGGGGACACAGACTTTTTAATATCTGTGTTTGAAGCTTGGGTCAGATTAGGATGAGGATCAAGTTACCTGATTATTTGGAACAGACTGTACTCCCAATGTAAACCAGACACCCATTGTCTGGAGTAGTCTCTTACTGCTGAGAGGGATGTTGTTGATGTACTCCTAGCCCCTCTCCTAGTCTTGCTTCACACAACCAACCTCTCTGCCTGGAGCACTGTCATATGGCCTGCAGATCAAATAATAGAAAGGAAACACTTGTGCAACTCTGCTGCTGTTACTGGAATTTTAGGTCTAATACTAGCAAATAGGTCAATTTTTAACATTTCATGTACACTGCTTTGTAAATCTAAAATGTGCAGCTTTCAAAAAAAAAAAACAAACAACAGTACAGTGCAAGAAAATACAGTAAAGTGCATGGCCATAGTAGAAAAAGTGGACTAATATTTGCACATGATACAGGCATAAAGACAAAATCAGGGCAGTCAGGTTTCAAGGACTTAAAAATATCACCAGTAGCCAGGGTTTTTTTCTTCAGTAAGTCCATGTTCAAGTTCTTTTTCCCCTCCCCTCTTCTTTCTCTCCAGCAGAACTGTGATTCTGTAATTTTAGATATATTTTTCCATATCTTAAGTTATAAAGTTTAAAAAAAGGTATTCCTGCCTAGAATAATTCTCTTTTGCTCCTGTTGTCTGGTTTTTGTATGTGGAGACAGATGGCTCTTATCAATCTTTTAAGATTGTCAGGACCCAAGTGGACTAGATTACTGTGCATCGACTGCATCACCCTTTAGACTTTCACCATTCTCCCTCATCATCATTAGTTACAGTCCCATTTCCTTCCTCTCTCTCAGTGTGTGTGCCATCCAGGATGCTTGTCCTTCCCTTTTTGCTCCGTAATACTCAGTGTGATTTTTCCAGTGCTTGGTTTCACCCCAACTCTCCCCCCAGGATGCACAGGGACTTCTCCATGTCTGTACTCTGAGGAGTGCAGACTGATACTGAACCCTCCTCTGCCTCTGCTTCCTCACAGCCCATTTTTAGTGCTGTGGAAAATGCACTATTGACAATTCTGAGGAAATTACTTACTTGTCCCTTCGCAGAGAAAAGTTGTAAGACTACAACTCTGCAAACATAAATGTGGCTCAGCAAGACCATCTCATCCCACAGAGCAAGATATCATCCCAGCAGCAGGAGAGACTCTGTGAAACCGTATGTGGCATCTCCTCATTCTGTCCATCTTTACTCTCCATCACCAGTCTTGCTACTGTGTAATGTATTGCATACACTGTTTATCAGTTTATCAGCCATGTGGCACATTAATAGGACATGCCCATGGATCCCATTAGGCAGGTCCTGGTAAACTGATCTGATCTCCTTCTGTGAGAAGATGACTTGCTTAGTGGATGAGAGAAAGGTTGTGAATGTTTCTGCCTGGACTAAGTAAGGCTTTTGGCACTGTTTCCTGCAGCATTCTTCTGGAGACATAGGCTGCTCGTCGGATAAAAAACCATCTGGATGGCCAGGCCTCGAGACTGATGATGGAGGGAATTTCAGCCAGCTCATGGCTGGTCACCAGTGGTGTTCCCAGGGCTCAGTACTGGAGACAGTTCTGTTTAATGTCTTTATGGATGATTGGGATGAAGGTATATCAAGGGCACTTCTCACACAGTTTAGAGAACACTACAGCAGGACTGCTGACCTGTTGGAGGGCAGAAAGGCTCTGCAGAGGGATCTGGACAGGCTGAGGCCGATGGTGTGAGGTTCAACATGACAAAGTCCAGGTCCTGCTCTGGGTCACAACAAGCCCAGGCAGTGCCACAGGCTGGGGCAGAGGGGCTGGAAAGCTGCCCAGGGGAAAAGGAGCTGGGGGTGCTGGTGACAGCAGCTGAGCATGAGACAGCCCAGGTGGCCAAGAAGGCCAGTGGCATCCTGGCCTGGACCAGCAGTAGTGTGGCCAGCAGGAGCAGGACAGGGATTGTCCCCTGTACTCAGCACTGGGGAGGCCACACCTCAAATCCTGTGTTCAGTTTTGGGCCCTTCACTCCAAGAAGGACATGAAGCTGCTGGAAGGAGACCAGAGAAATGCAATAGAGCTGGTGAAGGGTATGGAACACAACTCATTTAAGGAGAAGGTGAAAGAGCTGAGGTTGTTCAGCCTGGAGAAAAGGAGGCTCAGGGGGACCTTACCACTTACTACAACTGCCTGAAAGGAGGTTGTAGCCAGGTGGGGGTCAGCTTCTTCTCCCAGGCAACAAGTGACAGGATGAGAGGAAAAGGCCTCAAGCTGTGCCAGGAAGGTTGGATAGGAAAGATTTCTTCACCAAAATGATTGCCAAGCTTGGAACAGCTTTCTCAAGGAAGTGGTGGAAACATCATCCCTGAAGGTGTTTAAAAGACATGTAGATGCAGTGCTTGGGAATGGACATGTTCTAGTGGTGAACTTGGAAGTGCTGAGTTAACAGCTGATGATCCTCATCAAGGTCTTTTCCAACCTAAAGATTTCTGTGATTCTATGATTGTAAGAAGGAAAAAAAACCCAAAACACCAGATATGAAGACTTGAATCAAGGTCTACTTGTTCCCACAACAAAACTTCTTACCATAAGCTTTCCCAAGCAGTCACATTGGGAAAACAGTAGGTATCATTACTAACCTGAGGACACACAAAATACCAAGTTGTAGGAATTCATTCTATGTGCTGTCAAACTAGTTGAACACGTAATAATATGGGCTGCATTTATCAGTTGCACCTGAAAATATACATTTGACACTGTGACTCAAAACCCATCCTGGACCACCCCAGCTTGGGAAGTTTCTGGGTTGCAGGTTTCTGTATGCCAAGGGGAGAAATATTGCTGTATGTTTGCTTGCTTCTTATGCCTGAGCAGAAGCATATGTTAGGGAGGATATGGCTGGACCAGTTAATTTTCATTTCTGACCTCAATGGCTAACAGGTTTTCAATCATTCTGTGGAAAACAGCTGCTAAATTCTGGAAGGCTGTAAAAAAAAAAAAAAAAAAAAAAA
>VWZN01013588.1:44477-55164 GCA_013396955.1 Regulus satrapa | reverse complement strand
AAAACAAAAATAGTTATGTGCCCACTCTCTCGCAAATTAAAATCTAGAAGAATCCCATATCCAACCTGCATCAAAATGCAGCAGCTGTTTTTGGGAACAGGAACATAAACCTACCAGTGGTGGGTATGGCCAAGCTCTGTGCTCCCCTGAACTGGTTCTCTGTACTCATGTAGATTATTTCATTCTTTCCAAGCACAGCCACTCCATTGCTGAGGAAATGGTCTGGTGGAGGCATGTGTTTTAAAGAGCTGTGTTTCAACCATCGCCTTTCAGAGATCCATTGTGCCCTCTCTGCCTTTTGTTTTCAAAAGGGGTGTGAAATAACCTGCTTTTTAGATAAGAATTTATCAGCTGGATGGCTGCCCGTACACCAGACTTTACATTCACCCTGCTTCAGACCAAGTCATGGTTTTGGTCGCTGGGGAGCTGTGCTCTGACCTCAGTTTTGTTTCTACTGCAAACAATTTATTTGACATTTCAATGGTCTCAAAGGCCAAGAAAATAAATATGTATATGCTCTTTGCCTCTAGATTTTACTGGTGCTAACCTAAACATGTGCCTCCATATTTGAATTGCTGGACAAGGGCTGTATGTCCTGATACACACTATGGGTTATTACATGCACTCATGAGGTCTTTTTCAGCATGCTGAGTTAACAGAGTTTTGAGGACAAGTTTGCTTAAGGTGCATGACTTGATAAAGCGCCTGTTCAATTGTCGAGCCCTCAAAACCGCAGAGTAATGATAAACAGATGGAACATATGTAGACAGCAGCTAAAATCTGTTCTTCTCTAAACAGGATATCATGCTGTCTTTTTTTAGAAAAACGAAACCATATAATGTTAAGAATATTTTTTTTTTCCTCTGAGCAGAATCCAAACACTTGAAAAGAATGTTCTGGCCACTTTCTTCTCTTTGCTTCCCTATTCCAAGTGTCACGTTTGTTTTCACAACAGAAAACTTGACAGCTATTTTAATGAACTCCCCTCCTGGTGTGAAGAACCTGCTGAGGGAACTAGAGATGCCCAACACTAACACCCAGTGCTTCTGTGCACTGCTTATTCTCACCTGGCTGGGTGAAAGATGGGGCTTAAAAAGCAGCAAGCAGAAAGTGGTGGCTGCAGGTCAGGCAGTGTTTCAAGGGCCGAATTTTTGCTTTTTTCAACATGGGTTGAGTGTCAGCTGCCCTAGAGATTTTCTGTCTTATAGCAGAAACTTCAAACCACGGTTAGGAACTGTTCCCAAAAAATATTTTGTGGAGAGCTGCTTTTCTTCATGCATGGGGTGGTTAAAGCACAGACCAAACCAAGCTCATTTAAAATTCAATACCTTTGTTTATTCATAGATGACACAAGTTGGGTTTTTCAGATTTTTTTTTTTTTTTTTGTGAGCTCATGGTTTATATTGGATACATCAATGGCTTGAAATTCAAGGAAATAATTTAAAATTATCTAGAGGGCAGAACCTACTTTAGAGTCCAAAAGCTGATGCCTGGAAGTAATGTATATTACTTTGCTCCATATTAAATGCCACTGAAACTATCAAGGCATTCAGGAAACAATTTTATTGGAAGTCTGTGCAATTTTAGCCGAAGGCATTGTGGAGGACTTAGACCTTGCTCCTGCCATTTCAGCATAAAATCTTACTTCTGTTTGAAGCACAGGTCTTCCAATCTGCAATGAACTTGGAAATTGTTTTAAGAATTCATGTTTTCCCACCCCTCTTTTTTTAACAGTTCTTGAGAATCTGCATGGAAAACATGGAAATAAAGTAATTTTCCTTTGGTCCTCTGAAGTCTTAGGACCTTTGTACTTGTTAAATTAGTCTGTCATTTTTATCACCAACTGTTTGAAGCAGAGGTGAAGAGAGATGGAGCTGAGGGCTTTGATTAATGATGTTGAGAAGTGAATCTTCTTGCATCTAGAATCCCACTTACCCTTACTTGAGTTAATACTTGGTGTTATGTGGAAACAAGAAAATGAAATATGGAAAAATTGTGCATTGTTTTTAAAGTGCTTTTACTAGCATGAAGGATATCTTGTATATTTTGGCTGTGTTTCAGAAAAAAAAAGGAAAACATATACTAAAAGTTTTTATTTTTATCCCTCAAATTATAACCTGCATTTGAGAAGCATAAATAAAACAAGACTGAATGTAACACAGACAAAATTGCAAGCAGTGGCGGTTACAACAGGGGTAATTTTTGTGCCCAAATTATATCAATGAACCTTTCTGTGCTCTCAGCCTACATGTGGGAGTGAGAAATAAGAGAGGTGGGTGGGGGTGAAGGGCTTGGGGAGGAAGGGAGAACACAGGGTGGAAGAGAAGTGACCTGAACTTATAATTACCTTTTGGAAATTATATATGTCTTCTTCAGAAAAAAAAACCCCAAAAAAAACCCAAAACAAAAAACAAACAAAACCCAAAACCAAACCAAAAAAACACCAGAGAACAAAACCCCTAGAAACCTAGCATCATTTTAGTGTGTCACTTGGTATATTTCCTTTTGTCCCACTGCCCATTTCATGTATTTTAACCCTTGGAGAACCAGAGACATTGCACAGCATGTGAAGTGCTGTGAAGGAAACCGCTGGCGCTGGGCTGGGCTGGCTGCCGGGCTGGGACTGTCTCAGGAAATTCCAAATGAGTATAAATAAATGCTCTGTAGCAACCACTGGGCTCCCTGCCTGCTGATGTGTCAGGACTGTGCAGTCCCTTTAAGGCAAAAGAAAGTGTGCTTCAGACTTAATTTGCTGGAAAACTGGATACGGTAACATCCAGGGGGGGTTTGCTTCTCGTGGATCGGTGAGTGAGACCCTCTAATGGGCTTGGGTGAGGGACTGGCTCTGCTAAAACCAGCCCTTGATGTTCTGACAGGATATTAGCTTGGGATGAGTAGAAGGGTTTTTTTTCATGTTTTTAGTGGTGCTGGGTTAGTCGGGTTGTCTCACAGTGCTGCCATCTGAAAGGAGTTTGCACTTGGGTTCCAGGCACCTCTGGTAGACTCTTTGTTTTTGTCCTTATGTACAGAGTAGCTTGTTTCCTTCAGCAGGCCCAGGTTTTCTCATGGAAGATTGGTGTTGTGAAAGCTCTAATGAAGGGAGCAAGGCTATGCACCTATTTGCTGCAGAGCATCGCTTCAAAAGCAGAGAGGTAGCTGTTGCCCTCAAAGATGCTAATTTTGAATATTTTTCATAAACTTTCAATTATGAATCACTAGTCTTAGTCATTTAGAATGAACATAGAGAATTAATTCCTAAAATGACCTTTTCCATATTTAATCTGTTGATAGCTTTTTGAACTTTTTTGAGAAAATCAGTTTGAACCATCAAACAGTTCAGTTTGTCTGAACTATTTTAAATGCAGAGGGAAAGCTTTCTGTGTTTTTGGCAAATGCAAATCGCTTAGGCTTTTGAAGTTTGGAAAGCAATACATATCTCATAGAAGAAATCAGTACTAGATTAATATAAAGAAGGGGTGGAGGGAACAATTCCCAGTATTTGAAATATCATACTGATTATGCAGCATAAACCATATTTCTGATGGAGCATGTGACAAAATAATGTCCTTCCAGGACTCATAAAAACAAATATTTGTTGAACCATTCTTGCAGAAGACAATTCTTCCATTTTTTCCACTCTGTGCACAGCTGTAAGACAAAACTGAAACTGTAAATCAGTTTTAATACTCCACAGCAGGTTTATATCCCAGGAGTTCAGGTTCTTTCCTGATGGTTATTCCTGTTACAAAAGCCCCATGTATCTGTTTTCCACTTCTCACCTCTTGAGAGATTTATAAACACAGATGGGTAATGACATTATAAATCTAAATATTTTGGTTTTGTGATTCAGGTGTTCTGGGATAGAAAGCAAATACAGCCTTCTCTGCTTGTGCTACAGCAGGTAACACTGATGCATCTTTGTGTTAAAAGATGTTTTCAGACTAACACCCAGCTTGCATCCATTACTTCTTTGGGGCATGATTTGGAAAAGTAAGAAAGGAATAGAAGAACTTGGGGGTTTGCTCCTCTTTTGCTTTACCAGCCTTTTACCTAAGTTTTGTGAAGCCCATCCTACTATGTGGATTTTGTAACCCTGGGCTTTTTAACTATTTCTTTTTGCTGAAGTAGCCACTTTTTTCAGTTGTTTCTGTCCAGATCTGGCAGTGCTGCTGGTAACAGGAGCAGTCACCACCATGTTTCTGCTCTGCTCTTCCTTTCTGCTGGTGGGGCACGTAGCAGGCTAAGCCAATGACTTCCCACCCATGCCCTGCTTCCTGCTACTCAAAGTTTGACTGCCCTTTGGGACCTCTGAGTCAAAGACTGGGATGGAGGCAAAACAGCCTAGCCTCTTAGTTTTTGTGGTTAAAGGCCTTGAGGTGGTGCACACACAAGATGTCCCAGCACAAAACTGCCAGATATTGAGCTATTCCAAATATGTTGAAAAGGAGATTTATTATCCGCCTCAAATAAGGGAATCGTCAATAATATAAACCAGATTCTATGAATTTTGATAGAAGGGCAGTCACTCTCAAGATGTTTGTGCTTTTT
This sequence comes from Regulus satrapa, assembly GCA_013396955.1. Taxonomy (NCBI): domain Eukaryota; kingdom Metazoa; phylum Chordata; class Aves; order Passeriformes; family Regulidae; genus Regulus; species Regulus satrapa. The sequence goes on along the minus strand of VWZN01013588.1, from coordinate 50,616 downwards.
ACTCCCCCAGGAACATATTTATCATTAAAAAAAATTATCTCTGTCTTCATGGTTAATTAATTTGCACAGCTTTCTTATACTGTGTATTTTCAGTTGAGTTGCAAGCTTTCAGTTCACAGATTCTAGAAGTAAAAGTTTGAGACATTAAAAGGTCTAGAGAGGGTTAAGAGGTGTGTTTTTGAACGGTGGTTTTTGCTTTCAGCTGAAATAAATAACTTTTAGCTGTGGGTGTATGATGTTCAGATTTAAATTCTGCAGGTAAATCTTTTTGTACAATGTGAAAGAAAACATTTAATGGTGTAAAAATGGGTAATCTGACCTTGAAAGGCCCCATTCTAATACCAAAAGGGTTATTCACTACATATATGCTCCTTTGATTAGCTGGCTAGTAAGCATTCTGATAATTTTCTATGTGATAGCAAAATGCTCTGTCATAGTTGAAAAACATGTACCAAAGAGAAGAATAAAAGCTGGACTCACTTCTTAACCAATACAAAGTTAAGAAATAGTTGTGTGGTTGAGGAATTGACCCCCGAGGAGGAGGTGACAGTGGTACATCCAGACCAGTGCATCCATCTGATCACCAGTACCAAAGTGAGAGCTGGCCAGTCAGTCTCACTTTAGTGCAAGGAAAGATCACGGAGGAGATCGTCCTGAAAATGATGTGCATGAAAAATAAGGAGGTGGTTGCTGACAGCCAGCATGGCTTCACTAAGGGCCATGTGCCCGACAAATGTGGGGGCCTTCCATGTAGGGTTACAGTGGATGGTGGGATGAGAGAAGGTCGACCAGTATCATCTACCTGGACTTGTGCAAAGTATTTGACACTGTCTCACACAACATCCTTGTCTCTAAACCAGAGAGACATGGATTTGATGGATGTATAAAGAATAGGCTGGATGTTTGCACTCAAAGAATTGGGCTCAATAGCTCAATGTCCAAATGAAGATGGACCCTCACAGGTCAGTATTGGGACTGGAGCTGTTTAATGTCTTTATTGTTGATGTGGTCAGTGGTAGCACCCTCAGCACATTTGCCAGTGATGCCAAACCATGTGGTGGACAGGCATGTAATCCAGAAGGACTGACAGGCTTGAGAGGTGTGTCTGTGTCCTCAAGTACAACAAGGCCAAGTGTAAGGCTCTGCATCAGGGCAATCCTGAGCACAAATACAGGCTGAGCAGAGAATGGACTGAGAACAGCCTGGGGGAGAAGGACTTGAGGCAAGAAGCTCTAAACAACCCAGCAATGTGTATTTTCAGCCTGGAAAGCCAACTGCATCTTGGGCTGCATCCATAGAAGTGTGACCAGCAGGGGAAGGGAGGTGATTCTCTGCCTTTTCTTCACTCTTGTGAGAACCCACCTGGAATACTGTGTCCAAGTCTGGATCCCCCAGCATAAGAGGGATGTGGACCTGCTGGAGTGAGTTCAGAGGAGGGTCGTTAAGATGATCAGAGTGCTGGAGCAGCTCTCCTATGAAGACAGACTGAGAGAGTGTGAGTTGTTCAGCCTGGAGAAGTGGAGCCTCCAGGAAGACATTCCAGCAGCTTTCTTAGCACCTGTGGAGGGGCCTGCAAGAAAGCTAGAGAGGCACTTTTTATAGGGCATGTAGTGATGCTTTTAATGTTGTTTGCATTGTGGCTGTGATTGTTTTTTCTCCTATTGCTGTAATCATCCTATTTCTAGAAACAGCATGGTATTAAAAGAGGATACATTCTTTAAACTCCTTCTTTTACTGATGTTGCATGGTAAATGGGCCATCTTAGCCCTGTGCCCTGGTGTTTGTGCTCCCAGCACAAGAAAAATGCAGCAGCCATCTGAACTATCTTTCTTCAACTGATGCTGCTTATATTCATTGACTTGAGGTACTGTTCTTAATTCACACCTCTGCGGCTTAACCACTGCAAGTATCTGAGCTGGAGCATCTCTGTAATGAAATAAAACCCTGTTTACTATACAGTGGTGTAGCTTCATCCCTTCTGTTATTATCAGGGAAGTTGCTATCCCCCATTTTCTGATTACAACCCCCCACCCTAAGCACTGAGTATTAGATATCAGATTTAAAAGTCAGCTCTCCAGCTGGGGTATTGACACATAAATTTTGAGAAGTAATCTAAAAACCATATATGAATGTTTTCCCATTTTTCTACTCCTCATTTTTCTTTCAGATTAAATTTGCAGCAAACATTTTACACTGGAGATTTATTTGTTTGGTGAAGTGTGCAGTAAAGGCTCCTCTGTAACAGGAGAATCCTCCATCCCCGTAAGTGTGGTTTTGGTAGCAGGGTCTGTTACTCCTCTCTGGCTGGGGAGTTCTGGTCGGGGCTATAGTACCCCATACCCAACAGTATCAGGTGCATCAGGAGTTAAATCACATTTGCTTGGAGCATAACTATAGCTGAGCATGAGCAAAACAGTTTCCCTTCCTTTCAAGGCAGTATTTATTGGTTGGTACTGCATGGCGGAAGAAGAGATGCAGGTGTTGCCAGCCACATCCACAGTACAGCACTGTGTTCTGGGCTGTTGTGCAGTTGTGCACTGTTCTTGTACGAGCAGCGCTGGGCCATCCCAGCACCAGGGTGTGATCATGAGCAGCTTGACTGCTGTGCTGTGGTGCCTTTCCTCCTTGCAGAAGATGAGCAGCCAGCTGGGGCAGTGTGTACTCCACACTGCCGCTTTGTGCTTTAACTGCAAAGGGGAGAACAGAACGCGTGATGCTCCTGCTGTGTCTGGAAAAGTACAGAAATTACTTGCTGTTTCTCTAAGTTTTTCTCTCTAGGTTCTCAGAATTTAAAACAAACAAACAAACAATCAAAAAAACCATCAAAAAAGAAAAAAACCCCACTTTTAGCCTAACTGCTTAGTTTTTGGACTTTCCCCCACCAGGGCTTTTGAAAACAATGGAGACCTAGATAGAACTGTTTGTGATAAAGAAGCTGTATGTCATCTTCTGCATTACTGCTAGCCAAAAGAAGACGGATAAAATTAATGTGGAAGGTGAAGGTCTGTTTTTCAAGAGGTTTTAGTGTGGTTGTTTTCTTTGACTTATATTCAAATCCCAACACTTGAAAAGGAGAATGAAAGAAAAAATGGTCAAATACTCAGTTTTGCTTTAAAACAAAGAAGTGCTTGGCCTCATGAGTTTTGGATCTTTTCAGAAGGTAAGGCTGATATTTATATATGGGAAAGTGAAGAAAAAGAAAAGAACAAAAGTAGTATTTTAGAGATGGGAGAAGAACTGGAAAATTCACCAATTTATTCCCTCTTTAGTAAAGAATCAAAAAATCAGAATTTTTAAAAAATTCATTTTCTTGACCCAGATAAGATTTCAAATTGAAGCTGAGCACATTAAAATACTGATTTGACTCCATCTATGCCAACTATTGTCTCTGTATTTTCTTCCTTTGCAACATTCTTTCTTAATTATGCCATAATTCTGGAAGGAGACTGTTAGTCATAACAATATTTCAATGAAAAATACTCCTTTAGTAGCAGTCAGATCCATGATAAAAATGCATTATAGCAGATATCCATAACCAGATGACGACAGCAGGCTTAACATAGGAGATCTGTATTTTTCAAGGCACCTCAGACTTTCAGTGTTGGAAATACCCCTTCAGTTGCTTCTCTTTGCTCTTCTTGGGCCCTCTAAGGCAGCTCTAAAGTAAAGGTTTTCTAGCTTGCAGAACCAAAACTCAATGTGTGCCCACCTTTCCCTTGCTTTTCTTCCTGAGCAGTCTTCTTGAGAGAAGCTTCTTGAGAAGCTAAATATTCTATTCTTTTCCCAGTTCTCCTGGACTGAAAGCTGCCATGATTAGTGTGGACTCAGGTAGAGCTGACTGAATATATTAATATACTTATGTTCTTATGTAGTGCATAGGGTATAATTTAATAGATGTTGGCAAAAGTGGAATGTTTGGACAGAGCCCGTCCCAGCAGTACAGAAAATGAGAATTGAGGATTTTTTAAATGCTACTTGTGTCCTGCCCATGGTTATCCTGTAGCAGGGAGAGGGAGATGCCGTCTCTGTGTACTTCTGGAGAAATGCAATAATAATGACAGTACCACAGCGAGGTCTCTGTGCTTCACAGTGTTCTGCTTCACTGGTACTGGCTGTAAAACATGATGTGTTTGTGTCTCATTTCGTTTGGACTTGATGATCTTAAAGGTCTTTTCCAACCTTCCTCTTCTGTGAAGAGTGTCTGCAGCATTGGTACAGGCAAAAGTGTATGTATTTGTGTATCTGCACCTGTAATTAATATTTGCCTGACACACTATGGAGACTAGGGAGTACTTCTAACTTCAGCAGTGCCCATGTCAACTGGCCAAGGATGAGACAATGAGCCTAACAAGGGTGTTTGCACTGTGTAGCATTTGCTGCAATGCTTCTCTGTGTGTGGGCATAGGAATCTTCGGCTCACTTGAGGTTTTTGGACGTGAAGGGACAGTGCTTCCTCTGAGGGGTTAATCTGGGGTACTGGCTGGTGTAGCAGCACTTGGTACTCACCCACCACAGCAAGGAAGTAAGCGTATCCATGGTTCATCCAGGACCTGAGGGCTGAAAAGGGCCGCGTCATTGCCAGGTGTTTATTAATTTCATTTTTATTAGATTTTTTTCCCCCTTTTGGAACCAGCAGAACTATTTTTATTGCTTCAAAACAGCCATCCATTTTGTTTTGTTTCGTGTTTAACGGGCACACCCATTTTGGACCTTTCTCTGAGACAACAAAATGTACAAAGGCTTGGCACAGCTTCTGCATGCTGCATCAGTGTTGTGTTGGTGGTAGTGGATGTTGTATGCCTGATCCTCTTTTGTCTTAAAGTATCAAGAGGCGTCTCCAGGGGTCGAGTGACAATACTGGAATCGCATTGGTGGCATGCACTCACTGTGTTGTTTTTAAGGAGCAGTAGGCACTCAGCTCCATGCGCTGTCTTGTGTGCTTGTGCCATGCACAAACTGCATCCTGGCAGTGCTGCCAGCTATATCTGATGACCAGAGAGATGCCACTCTGAAGACACTGAGCTGTCTGCATGTGTTTTAGAAAAGTTTAGTGAGACAGTTATTCACTGTCAGTGCAGTTATTTCTTTATTACTACTTCGTTTTCATAGGTTTCTGTTGAGCAGTCTTAATTCCATGAAGAACAAAATACAGAAGAGATCAAAATTTGACTCCCATGACTGAACATGAGATTTGCATGTTCTTTTAGAGGTTTTATGAATATTTTTCTAAAGATGCATTAATTCTTAAGTCCTAGGCCCTTCAGAGAGGAAGAGTCTGTTCTTCCCTCCCCCGTACAATACTTATGCTTTGTTCCCAAGGACAGTCTAGAGAATCTGTTTGGCTTCACTGCTGTAGTGATGGGAAAATCAGAGATGTTGCTGGGTAGGAAAGACAATGACCAAGACAAGCAAAAGAAAGGAACCGGGGAAAATGGGACAACAGGTAAAATCGATGGAGCTTGAATTTATATGGGCTGGGTAAAGTGACTAGAACCAAACCTGAAATGAGGGGTGAGAGTATAATCAGATTTTTGATCTATAATTGGTGGTACAAGCAAATGAATGTAAGTAGAGAAAATGGTTGAGAAATCCAAAGTATGAGAAGAAGGCAAGAAGAATCTAGAAAGGTACAGGGAATGAGGGACAAGGAGAGAGTGGGCACAAACCTAGGGTACAGGCAGGACCAACCTAGGGTGTGGAGCTGTGGGGTGTGTAAAGGAGAGTTATTTGTCTGCAGGGAATGGAGCCAGCATGAGAATCTGGGAACAGAGACTTCAGAGAGGAAGAGGAGTAATTTAGAGAATATGCTCTCATTCTCTCCGTGGAAGTGGGAGTCCTGGAGATTTTTCTCCTGTCTGACATTGAGGCATCTGCTGAGCTGTGTGTCCTCGTGGGTCTGAAGTGTTTTTTATGCGTGTATTTTTGCTTCCAGTGGTATTTAGATGGCTATTTTGGGTGTATCTCTAAGTAAACACCACACCATACTAACACTCTGGTCTTTCAGCAGAAACATGTGGTCCGGGGGGGCGGGTTGTTTGTGTCTGTCGAACCGCAGAACTGTGTCACCTTAGTACCTCGGTGTCTATACTGCAGAACCGAGGTACTAAGGTGACCTGGTCGGCCCCACTGCTGCGGCTGT
>VWZN01013588.1:28874-43843 GCA_013396955.1 Regulus satrapa | reverse complement strand
CTGTGAGATGGTGCATGCATGCCTGTGTCTGTGCCTCCATCCTATTCTTTTCCCGAGCCGGCGATGGTAGGTTTTTCTGAGCAGCGTCCTCCTCCCAGCTATAGCCTGGGATGTCCTGTGGTAGCCAAAGCATGATGGATCGTCGGGAAAGCAGTTACACTGCTTGCAGGCAAAGCTTTCCTTAAGTATGCCAAGAAGACTGGAAAAACAGGAGCTCCCCCCCCGGCCGAAAACCTTTTCAGTACACCATTAAGTCACTTCCTGTAGTTGCAGAAAGTCGAGAGCTGCNTATTCTTCCTCCTGCCAAGTATGAGGCCAGGAGGAGCAGATTGTATGGCAGTGCTGCATGTAAATACATAGCCTGAAAAAAAAACCGAACAGACGTATTGAACTTTTTATTTAGATTGCTTCAGGAACAGGTGAGTCGTGCGCCTCTTGTATAACGCTTGTCACTGAGCAGTGGAGTTCGGGACCCTGCTGGAAGGGGCTCTCGCTGCTTGTCGTGGTGGTGGGAGCTTCACAGAGTTTAAAATGAAGGAGGCAGAGGTGCTGGTNCCCCCTGCCTCCTCCTTCCCTTACACCCCTCGGAGAAAGACGTGTTCCCAAAGCTCTCCTTTTGGAAGCGGAAGGGAGCGCTGCAGCCTTGCGGCGGGCGGGGCGCGGGGGAGGACGGCTCTTCCTNTGAGAGTAAATTGGTGCTGCTGCTGTTGCAGCAGCACTTCGCAGAGCCATGAAACAGCGCTACAGAGCTGTGTAAAGTCTAATGGCATCAGTTGCATAAGAAGCGGGGTCAGAGTTCCCATCGCCTGCTTGAATGCACCCGCTAGAGAAGGTGGTGTCCAGATGATTCATGTGGTACATTGTAATCCTGTGGTCTTTACATGATAACTTAGTACCTGTGAAAGCTTGGTGAGGCACGGGAAGACTGGAAGGATTTGAGCAGGGACAGCTTTGCCTCTGTGCCTCTTCATTAACACACAGCTGTCTGCGTGTATGCATGTGTTCACAATTATGTGGGTATGCACTTCTCAGCATTTGAGAACCCACTGATTAACTTTTAGAAAGTTAATCGGGATTTAGTGTTAAGGGTCAGTCAGCGGAAAGTCAGTCTGTTTGCTGAGCTGCAGCAGCAGTTTCTGCCTCTGGTGTGCAGTGAGCACCTATCTTTCTATGGTAGTGTGCGAGTAGGTATTTTACTGTATGCTGATTTTGTTTCTTCTTTTCCAGAAAAAGAGGAAGTTACTATAAATGGAGAAGATGAAAAAGAACGGAAAGACCCCTATTTTGTGGAAACACCTTATGGCTACCAGCTAGACTTGGATTTTCTGAAGTACGTGGATGACATACAAAAGGGGAATACCATTAAGAAACTAAATATACGAAAGAGGAGGAAAGCTGTACCAGCCTCGGTGGGTACCAAGAGCTCTGGTGGCCAGTGCAGTGGCTGGACCTCCACAGAGTCTCTCTCCTCATCGAACAGTGATGAGAACAAGCAGTCTTTGGCAACGAGGAGTCAAGTAACTTTGTCCGTCCCTGCAAAACCCTCAGTTTCCTTTGAAGTATCTCCTACCTATTTAACTGTCCCAGAGAATAAACAGCTTCCTCCTCCCTCCCCCCAGCCTCCTCGGCACAACCTCCTTGTAACAAAAACTCTCATGGAAACACGGAGGCGACTGGAGCAGGAGAGGATGATGCAGGTCACACCTGGAGATGTCCGCAGACCTCGGCTGTCCAGCTTTGGAGGCATGGGCTCCACAAGCTCCCTCCCCTCTTTTGTGGGATCCAGTGGGTACAGTCATGTCTCTCAGCACCTGCAGAATGGGTACCAGGGGAACAGCGACTATGGTGCCTGTTTCAGCTCCTCGTTGGGCAGTTCCATTCGTCACAGCCCCATGAGCTCGGGAATATCCACACCGGTCACCAACGTGAGCCCCGTGCATCTGCAGCACATCAGGGAGCAAATGGCAGTTGCCCTCAAGCGTCTCAAGGAGCTCGAGGAGCAAGTCAAGACTATTCCTGTGCTGCAGGTCAAAATTTCAGTGTTGCAGGAGGAGAAGAGGCACATGATGGCTGAACTCAAAAACCACAGGAAAGCCACTCAAAATGACACATACGGTTTCAGAAAGCGATCCTATAGTGCAGGAAACGCAGAGCAGTGGGAGCACATGTCTCAGGTGAGAAGAGGTGGAGAACTGTATATAGATTGTGAGGAAGATATGGAAAGTGTGGAGCAGAGCTCTCAGAGGATAGAGGAGTTCAGGCAGCTGACTGCTGAGATGCAAGCCCTGGAGAAAAAAATCCAAGATAGCAACTATGAAAGTCCGGCAAACCTTGGGGTGAACAGAGAAAGCCTGACAAAAGAGGCCCGATCTGTTGCTGTGGGTGCTGATGAGAACATGAACGATGTCATTATATACAACAGATCTGCAAGGCAGCACAAAGAAGTAGCTGTGGGAACAGAGAAAGAAGTGAGGGAGTGTGGAGTTGGGGTGACAGAGGCTATGCTTGGATTGTCTACAGAGGTTGAGAAAGAGATAGAGCTTCAGCAGCAGACCATCGAAGCCCTTAAAGAGAAGATTTACAGATTAGAGGTTCAGTTAAAGGAAACTACCCATGACAGGGAAATGACCAAATTGAAACAGGAGCTGCAGGCGGCTGGGTCTAGAAAAAAGGTGGATAAAGCCACGATGGCTCAGCCTCACGTTGTCAGTAGGATGGTGGAGGCTGTCGTACAAACGAGAGACCAAATGGTGGGAGACCACGTGGATGTTGCGGATTCTTCAGTGGGAAACCATCTGCAGACAAGCAGCATCGGCACCTCCTGCAGGCCTGCTATGCGGAGCGTGGCTGCAGGCCCCGAGCTGCTGATGAGTCGATGGCTGGTGAGGGAGAGGACAGAGGTGCAAGATCAGGGTACAGGGGGGTCCATGGAGCTGCATGATAAGTCCGTGGGCACCGAGACAAGCGTCTGCGAGACGGGCGTCAACACAGAGGAGCCGCCAGAGGTGCCGAGCCCTTGCCAGATGGCACAGGCGGTTGGAGCAGTGAGGTCTGTGGGCTGCGGGGACTGCTCAGTGAATGTGGTGGTCTGTGTGCCCAAGGAGCACGTGTCCCGTGAAACAGCCACAGAGGCTGTAGCCAGGGCAGAGGCAATGGTGATGGCCGTGCCTTCCACAGCTAGCCGGCAAACCAGCACTGCTTTGGAGATGGTGAGCCAGTGCACCAGCACGGAGGTGGCCTGCCTGGCAGACTGTGGGACTAACACTACTCTGAGCAGCTGTGATAAGCAGACCAGCACGGAGGGTGTGGAGCTGCGGAGTGTGGCAGTAGGGGATGGCCGGGTGAAGGACATACATGCGTCTGCTAAGGTGCGTTCGGTTGGAGTGGGCACCGTGCTCTCCAGCCACCCTGGCTTTGAGAAGCCTTCTGCAATAAAAACCAAAGACTGTGGCATTGGACAGATAAGTGTTTATGAGAACTACCTGGTTGGCCTGAAAATGAGGAGCATTGCCTGTGGACCCCCTCCGTTGCCAGTTGTTCCAACGGGCACCAGGAGCATAGGTGTTGGCGGAGAGCCTGTGTGCGAGCCTGTCAGTGGTCACTTGGAGAGCCCTCTGCCTCCACCTGAGCTGAGGACAGGCTTGGATCACTACATTGAACGTGTGCAGAAGCTGCTGCAGGAACAGCAGATGCTGCTTGCTGAAAATTACAGTGAATTGGCAGAAGCTTTTGGGGAGCCCCACTCCCAGATTGGATCTCTCAATTCACAGCTCATCAGCACCCTCACCTCCATCAACTCTGTCATGAAATATGCCAGCACCGAGGAGCTACGGGGCCTGGACCTTCAGAAGCAGTGCATGGAGAGAAGCACCCCATCAGGTAAGCCCAGCTTTGGGACACACTTCTGGTGCATTGTTTGGCTCTTTCCCAGGGCTGCAGATCAGTTGCCTAGTAGGCTCTCTCTTAGTCTGGAAGGCACTGTGTAGTTCTCCCCAAGGAAGCACAGAGTATAGTTGTTGTTGAATGTACCCATTGGGTAGTCCATCCAATCCGTCGCTGGTAGTAAAAAACCAGAGGTAGTTTTACCTCTCCCAGCCCAGCAGGCTCTGAAGGTCCTGATGATGATGGTGCCATGGCTCTGACCATTCAAAAGAGGTGTCTGAAATTTGGGAAGATTTAACCACTGTGATGACTTAATGTTATAATTTAAGGAGTATTTGAGGTTAATGCCCACGGGTTTGGAGTTTTAAACTTGGCATGCATGTTTTTAAAAACAGCTGTGTTAGATTTGACAGAGCTGAAAGTCACATACTGTGTTGGTATCGAACTGACTTGTTTCCACAGAGATTTGCCTGGGTTTTTTTAGTGTTTCTTCCAAAGGCACATTGCCTTTGTTAGTCTTGCTGCTCAGACAGAGCGCTGTGGGGTGCTTTCCCCGTTCCAGCAGGGCTGATTGCTTTATAATAGGCAACTCCAGAGCGCTTCACAGAAACCACATCTTGGGCTTTCTCTGTTCCAGTAACTGTTTGTTGTAATCCCTAGTTACAACCTCGTGTTTGAAAGGCATAATTACTGCTGGAGGTTTTGGTGACACTCAAGAAAGGCAAGAATTGTGATTTAAACATTCCTTGCCTTTTATTTTTTAATTTTAAAATATAGGCAATTAGTTTGAGGGATGTCTTTATTCTCTGGGGTAGAGTTGATTATTTTAATTTTTTTTAAATGTGTCTGGTAATCTAGTTTAAAACTTAGCTATATTTTTTCTAATATCGTATTGATACTTTCTTCTAGCTCCTGCCATACAATAATTGAAACAAGAGGTTAAGGAGGTGGGAAAACTGGTGCAAATGCATCTGTCTTTTAGATGCTGAATCAGGAAAAAATCCTGAGTACGTACTATTTAATGTCAGCATAATATTATTGGCTAATTCAAATAGCTATATAAAGCTCTTGCAGCTTGCTTAATGTCTTAAATTTTGCCTATTTTAAAATGTAGCTTGGTAAATCAGATTTTTTCAGTGTTGATGTGCTAAATGAAACCATCCATTTAATGATCTGAGGTAAAAAGCTTAGGTTACCATATTGAAGGAATAAGAAACATTTATGTAGCTATAAGGAAAACATATTATATTCTGCCTACATACGTGCAATATGATACTATATAAGCAATATTATTATCTTTTTGGTATGTACTTTGTATTCTGGTCTTCTTACAAGTACTGATAGAATAGTAGTAATAAAGGTATCGAGCAGACATCAAAAATGTCTGTAAAAACAGTGAACCCAAGTTATCATTAGCTGTAAATCCTTAATTCCTTTCCCAGCTTTTACTGCACAGTGTTAAATGTGTAGTCAAGATGCTTGAAAGCATTTAGACACAGGTGGAGCAACAGATCATATTTACTAAAAATGTTCATACTTGGATTCAGATTTCACATTCCTGATAAAATTATTCTGGAATAATTTTATTTTAACTTGTAATGCCATTATCTTTAGCTGTGGATGATGAGTATAAAATTTCTTTATTTTTAGTCCCTGGTGAGGGATGCCTGGACTGCATACATAAATGAAGCTATGGTCTACAACAGTTTAGACCCATGGAGAATTTGAGTGGAAAAGAGGTCTTAAGCTTGAAATGCTACCCCATCTCTTATATTAATTTTGAAAATATTGCCTTTAATATATTTATCAGCTGGTCCTGCTGCCCTTTCCTATGGTCTTACAGATCATGTGTTACATTTCTGTAGAAGATTTCTTTTGCTGAATGAAGCACTAACTTGAATAATTCTGTAATCATTGGAATGAATAAAGCCTTTCTTTTTCCACTCATCAGTATTTCCTGATAGCTTGTGAACTCTTAATTAAGACTTTTTCCTCACACTTACACCTCTTGTATGTAACTTTTCAGGTGTTGTTGTTCAGGTGTTGTAACTTTTCAGTGTGTGTGAACTCTCAGCCAGTGCCCTTTTCTCCAGGCCTGGCGTCTCAGACTGATTTCTGTAAAGCATGTATAAGCACAAAAAGCCTTCAGAGCACTGAGTCTCTATTTCGGTTCAGTTCAAATAAGCAATCCAGTTGAAGCTATTGAGAGGAGCATGACTGCACAAACCCTGTTTCTTTAGAAAAACAGGCTGAAGTGTCAGTTTCCAGTTAGCATCAGTAGAATATCGTTAATGCTTTATTCAAAGAGCATCCTTAGGAAATATCTCTTAGAGGCCAGTTTCTCTTAAGGACAAAAATACCTGAGCTTGCTTTGAGGCATATGATTTGGGTACTAGTCTGCCACAGTAATGGATCTGTGCTTCTGAGGTAGCACATCAGTCGAGTTCTCAGCATCACAGATTTTTCTCCCTTTTATTGCTGGGGACACTGAGTGTGCTGCAGGGGCCTCTGCCATCTCACCTTCCCTGGCACAGCCTGTGGAAGGTGATGGAGGCACAGGTAGGAAAGCTGGAGCCTGCTGAGCAGGACGCAGGCTGGCAGTTTTAATCTTTAGACACCTTTGACCACTGAGGTGATCTCTGACCCAAGTCTGTTAGCAATTGCTATTTTGCTTGTTGCAAAATAATCACCTTCCCTTCTGTAACTTGGCAACTCCTATTAGCATTTACATATGTACTGTCTTTCAGAAGCCCTAGTGACCTCAGGGAATTTGAACCCGCTGGCCAGACAAGCACATTTCCACTCTGCAAAGTCACGTTAGCTGGCCTTGGCAGCCTGTGTGTCCAGCTTATCCATACAGATGTGGGTAACAAGCCTAAATGCCAACTGATCTGTATCCTTAGACTAGACAGCATATAGGAAGCCTAAAGGGAAGCAAGTGCATTCATCTCCTCTGTTTGTTGCACTGAATTTTTAGAGAATTTTCAGGATGATAATTATATTTGAATGCTCGTATGATGTGTTTTGCAGGATACCAGCCAAAAGCCTAATGTCACTTGTATGGGTTCTAATTACATGGGCTTTTCACAAGTCTTTTCACAAGTCTAGGTGGCTGTAGTTTTTCATTGTAGCAGGGACTTTTCAAGAACGGCATTTAAAAACAACTGATCTGTCATTGCCCTGAAAAGTTACCTGGGTATATTTGACCTATTTTTTCTCAGTGATCTTCAGATATCAGTTTTATTGTTGCATTTTAGAACAATTCTGACCGAGTGTCCCAGTGGAAGCATTACACTACTTAGTCATCGTGCGGGAGGAGGCAGCATCTTGAGTTAAAACGTCAGGGGGTGAAAGAAAATGGGAAGCATGTGGTGTCAGAGAGTCTAGAGGATAAGAAAATCTTGATGTGTCATCTGGTGAAAAATCTTCCAAGGTTTTCAACTTTTAAGTTTTAAACAGAGCTGGGGAAGCAGGCTGAGGGACAAGGGAAAGATCAAAAGAATGACAGTGATGTGAGAAGCTCCTGGCTGTCCAAAGTCGGTGTGTGTGACTAATGAGGTAGTGTGAACATGGTAGTCTTCTTCTGTGTTGCCAGTTGTAATGCAGGAGATTGGAGAAAGCTGTTTTTCTTTGCAGTTCTTCTGTTTGACAGATCTTTCTCCTGAAGACTGCGTAGTTGAACAGTTAGTAACTCCTCTCCTGGCAGCATGGACCATGCTATTGCAAGTTGAAGACTCAGGGCTTACTTCTGAGGCTCAGAAGCCTGTGCTGATGTGGCACAGGTATGGTGGTGATCCTGTGGGCTGCTACAGATTGCAGGGGTTGTGCCTATGTCTGGGCAAGTGAGGGAAGTCCTCAGCTCTTAACTGCCACAGATGCATGCCTTCATCACCGGGTTAAGTTTCTGTACAGATGTTCTTGCTTGTGTAACAAACAGGATCCATCCATAAGTCTGCAGGGAAGAAGGTGACTGACGTGCAGCATTTTCCACATTCCCTGGAAGGAAGGGCATGATGCAAAACAGCCATGCAGATGGTCTCACCAGTGCTACATGAGTACTTATAGTAGCAAACTACGTGCTTATTTACATGTGTCTTGCTGGTGTGTCAGAGAATACAGTGCCTCCTCTGCATGTTTCATGTGGCAGGTGGTTTCTGCTAGTTGTGACAACATGGGAAGCTCAAATGGGAATGCCGTTCAAAAATGGTACCGACCTCCATAAACCTCTTCAAAGAGGTATGATGTACCTTCCCTGGTCATATGTCAACACAAGCTTATTACTGTTGTAATTTATTAGCATTTGAATATTTGCTGGTTTGGTTCAAGAGTAGCGCTACATGTGGTGTTTGAATCTAAAAGCTGCTCTGTCTCCTGGTTTCTGCTTCAGTTAGCAAAGAGCATGATTTGCCACAGTATAGATTATTTTTCCCTTCAAATTTACTGCTGCTTAGAGAGTGGCAATCTGCAACCTCCTAAACTGTCTGTTAGATAGAGCCCCAGTTGTGGCACAGGGATATAATGTTCAAGCACTGAGCTCTGTTTGGAGTTCAACTCCCATGGTAACAGGCACAGTTATGAGTATTTAATAGCAAGAGATTCCTGTTTTTCCAAGGAAGTGTTGTCATATTTTAGCAATAATAAAGCATCAGCTGATAAAATCAAATCCACATGAATGAGAAAGAAAGAAGTACTCCAAGCTGACCTTCCTACTGTGCTCAGCATCATGAGATGCTTTGATCTACCTCTCCTCAGGGAGATGAAGGATGGCTTTCACCAAACTTCATGCTCAGTTGTCTTGGAAAAGAGAGCATTTCATAAATAAGATGATTAGCTGCTTCAAAGATGTGTGATCTTCTGTGGTCAGTCATGTTTAATGAAGAGAATTGGTTTTAACTTCCAGTTTCAGCAAACTGGATTCACAATCTAATTTGGGGATGGAAAGCAGCTTCTCAGCACAGAGAAAATGGTTAACGTGAGAGTGAAAATGAGATTATTCTTGCAGTCCTCTTACTGGAGCTGTCATCCTATTGGGAATGTTTTCCTTGGAGCTGAATGGTAGTTCAACACTGGCCTTTGCCTGGGCCCCAAGAGAAACTGGCTTCTGTCATTTTATTGTATAAAAAGCTCATGTGTGGCAATTTTGCTTTGAAATTTTAAATTCACTGACTTTTAACCTGGAATGGCTCAAAGGTGCATTTTTGAAACAATGANCTGCATTCATCAGTTGGATGGGTTACTATCAACCTTTGTAAATCTTTAAACATAACATGTTTGCTCATTACTGCCTTTCTATGTACCTTAGTAGAATATGGTTTTTTCCTTCAACAGTTCTGATAAGTAGACCAAATTGAAGGTGGATTAAAATCATTAATATTTAAGAAAAAAAAAACCTTTTTAGGCCTGAAGATTTAAAAACACTGGAGGAGAGTACTTCAGTTAAAATAATTTTGTAGTGAGCTTATTATTACTCTGAAGAAATCATGCAGAGTGAAAGAGAAGTATTTCCTTGCTATATATGCTCCAGACAGTGTACTGTCTTTAGGGGGGAATGTATAGCTTGTATCTCTTACCATTATAAATATATTGTGCAAATAAATGCTTGCACTGACTGAAAGGTTAAAAATAAAATCTTTGTGCAGCTACCACATAGTAAGCTTGTGTGCTTTTTTAAGTTAGAAGCCTGTGATGTTCCAGCCACAGAGCTAGGTTCTCATCCTCATGCTATTTAATCCCTCAGTCTTGTTTGCACTTCTCTTGATTTCCATTGGGATAAAAGTATTGTCAAGTTAAATTGTTTTTATGATAATACTTGGGTTTGCTTCTATCAAACTAAATGGAAAATTTCAAAAGCAGCTGAAGGCCAGGCTTCCATTCTCATGAGTGTATCACAAATTCAAAAGAATCTGATGAGTTCCCTGAACCAGCTAACACCACGACTACTTGTGCTGTCATAAATGTAAGGGAAGGTCTGCAGTTGGGAAGGAAAATTGCATCCTAATAAAAGTAGACAGATATTACAGGTGCCAGAAATTACATGGTAATCTGTTGCTTCTCTGTAGCAGCTTTGCTGTCACCCTGGTTTAAATTGGGGAGATTTTCAAAAGAAGCACAAGTGATTTATGAGAGGAGATTCCTTCTAAAAAATTAAAACCAGTGCTCTCATTCCTTCAAGCTGCTGGAGCTAAAGCCCTGAAGATGCTTCAATCACTTGTTTCCCTCTGAAACTGAAGAGAGCAGCTATCAACTTCAAGTGTTTATGTACACTTGAAGTTTGCAAGTTTTTTTGTTTTGCTGTATCATACTTTTGCCTCTAAATTACTTATTAACTTTTCCAGAATCCTCTGTTGTGTTGCAAGACAGATTAGAAGTTCTTGACAACTCTCTGCTGAAGTTTGCTATTCTATATCAATACTTTAAAACCTATGTCAAGTGTTCAGTATTTGCCTGGAACAGTAAGCTAAGGGATATCATTAGGGCCAGTCTGCCTGAGGGTCTCTGCCTGGAGGCAGTGCCTGACTAGGTATTGACCTGTTGGCAGACTGGCTGTCAGTGCGGTGCACTGCGACCTGGAGAAGGATTCTGCTCAAGCACACTTGAGATCTCTGTGAAGTAAGAGTCTATTTTAAGATCTGTGTAGACTGCTGGTGATCTTCAGCCAGGGTTTAATTTCCACGGTGGAGATGTGTGTGCTAAGCCCTAAGAATGGTCCTGCAGTTCTGTTGGAGGAAGAAGGAAATTGGTTCATTTGGCTTTTTGATTTGCACAGCAGATTAATCTGTTAAATCACGGACCATAATGTTGGATGGTACAGCTCTTTTCTTTGTCTGTTTTTCTCAGTGACTGGACTCAGTTCTCTCCAAGTGCCTTTATGTTTGCTGCCTTGAAAAGGCCGGGGAGCTGATATTAAATGATAATTAACAGCTTGAGGCATTTAATACTGAGTTAGACCAAAGCTCTCTTTCCCTCTTCATTGGGTGGTCTGCATGCAGTAAGTGTAGACACCTAAGAACTCTGCAGGGAGAATGAGTGTGCTGACTGGTTTGCCTAATGCACATTTATTGCCTCCTTCCCCTCAAGTCTTGATGAGATCCTCTTGTGCAGGGACTAGCTAAGCAGAACCCTTTTCTCCTTCATTGGAAAGCATGGACATCATGCCCTAGATCCTGAATTCAGTGCGGTGCTTCTCAGCCAATGATGCATGTGCCAGAAGAGGGAACCTACTGAAATCATCTTGCATGGGTGGCAGGTTCAGGAGAGGTTATGAGTCGGGGAGAGAAGTCTACCACTGTCCTCTTCCTGTCTGTCCTACCCTGCAGCTCCCTTCCCTGCCTGTCTCTTGGCAGGAGGGAGTCATCTGGGGAAATTCAGGCTCAGGCTTTGGGGGGATGACAAGGGATCCACCAGGTTGGTTCGCCTCAGGCTGGAGCCCCACTTTGCCCTGCCAGAGTCCTGCCCTCAACTCTGGCATACACAAGCTCACCTGTGCCTCCAGACACACCGTGGTGTCACAGCTTTTGTGGGAGAACTGTGATGTCTGGAAGAGGATGCAGACAGTTCTGCTGAAAGCAAACCTGGGCATCTTTGGAACCTTTGCATACTTCTGGATGCTTCAGAGCAGGTTTCCTTCACTCATTCCCATGTCCTCAGAGACCAGTCTGGAGCAGAAGGGATGACCTGGTAAAACCAGCCGAGGCAGCCACCACCAGCTGCCACCAGCTGGAAGTGGTTACTGTGCTTGATACTTTTTAATTGTACTTGTCTCTGCTCCAAGCAAGCAAAGAGACAATTCCCTTTTTTATCAGCTAAGGGAGATTAAAAATCATTGCTTTTGGCTTGATGTTCTGTTACCTTGGCAGCCCTTTTCTCCTCAGCTGTTGGATGAGGGACGATGCTTGCTGTTGGGAAGAGACCCGAGTCAGTCAGTGCTGCAAAGTGGGGAGCAAGGGCAGGACTGCCCTCTTGCTTTTCATGGGTGTCCAGGTGCTCAGACGTGTCTGCAGAAGGGTTGCTCCTACCCAGGGGGCCCTGGGAAGCTGCTGCCTTCTTACACACAAACGCAGGCACAGGCACATTTCACTCGTAAGAAAAACGAGTTTTTCTTTTTGCTGTGCTTGTAGTGGCATGACCGTCAGTACCCTGCTGCGTGCCTCTTCCTGCAGACAGCTTCCCCTTTATGTTGGAGAAGCTATAAGCCATGATGGAACTGGGCAATAGGCCTCACTGCTGGAGAAGGGTGCTTTGGGAAACACATGCGAGTTAGACTTGGTTGGAAACTCAGAGACTTGGGTGGAATGGGAGCAAAAAGGAGGAAGCTGCTGGGAAGTGACTAGTGTTTGGGAAAATCAGCTTCATTTTGTCCTGTTGTAGGAAGAATTTACTGAGGTGAAGTAACAAGGGGGAGAGGCAGTCTAACAAGAACAGCTTGCTAGACAGAGATGTAGCTGTGTGTCTGAAAATTAATGTTTGGGATTTACCTTACTGCAGTGTTTTAGCACCCTGTGCAGCACCACTCATATTTGAGTGAGAAGGTTGTGCTTTAATTCTTGATAAATGCAAAGGCAAAAGTTAATATGGAAGCACATGTCATTGAAGCAAGAAAAGAATGGGGGGACAAAATGATAGTGTATAAAACAAGTTAAAATTCAGGGGTTTTTTCCCTTGAATGCTAACAAGGTCAGTTAGTGAGTCATATGTGTGTAAAAAAACACTCAGTGTGTCCCACAAACAAAAGCATTTGTGCAGATTTGTAGAGAAGTTGTAATAGCACAGCTGGAGTAACTCCAGGGGAATCTGTAGTCTGTGCGTAATTAGCACTGCCTTTTGAATACACAATGGGAAAAAGTGAGTGCCAGAAAATCAGCGAGGGAAAAAAAGTATAACCCAAACATTTGGAATTTGGTTTAAATGCAACTACTAGCTCAGTACAATTCTGACCAAAAAAAGAAAAAAAAAAATTAGTGTGTGGGAGTTCATTGCAGTTGTCTCAGTAACTGGGCAAACCACACAGCTTTCAGAATTAGTTCAAGTACTGAAAAAAAGGGAAAATTTCCTGAAAAGTTTCTGCTTTCATGGAAAATGACATTTCTTAAAAAAGAAGTACAGTACAACTGTTCTTGCAGAAAGAACCTTCAGAGCTTGTGAACGTGCTGTGCTCTTCAGGCATGTCATGAAGGAGTAGGTCAGTGAGTCCACCCTGACCAGGGTGGCAGGAGCTGAGGTCACTGCTCATACTGAAAGAGAAGGAAAAAGAAGGACCATTCCTTTCATGCATTTTAAAGCTACTATCTTTATAGTTTGTCCTTGTATTCTATGTCTTCATCAAAAGAAAAACTCATGGCCTTTTGTTGTGTTTTCTAAAACATTTTTCTGAAACAATTTCTGAAATTTCTGAAAATTATCACATTCTTTTTTCCTGTTGGGTCCTCAGAGTATTTTAAAGGACAAGCATTGAGTTGTTTTGGTTTGCTTTGTTTTTCTTTGAATCACAGTATTGATGGAAATCTTTTCGTTTGACTTCTTCATGATGCCTACTGTCTTTATTGGCAGGTGCTACTCTGGAGTACATCCCTCATGGCCAGCTTGCAAACACACACTTAACTTCAAATTTGAGAACACTGAAATTGGAGCAGGACGCTGTGCCCACTCAAGAGGAGAGGAAGACACCCCTGGTGGAAGTTCCTCGGGGAAGGAAGTCTTTTTCTTCTCAAGATAAAGCTCTCACTCCACTTAACCTGACAGATGATCAGCTTGCCTCAGGTCTCTATGGTAATAACTGGCTCACATTCACCTTTCATCACGCTGGTGGAGTCTGAGTATGAAATACAGTTAAAGAATGTTTTCAGTATTCCCAAAAAGCAGGAAAAGATGCAGTTGAGGGAAAAGTCACAGTGTAGCACCATGTGTCTGCAGGTAGAGGTTAGGTTTTAAATGGTACATTAGTGAAATGCCATCTAGTATCTTCTTAAGAAAAATCAACTGAAAGATAAAGGGTTAATAATTACTTTTTAAATCCTTTTAATTTTTATGCATGTTTTACTTGTCCTTTGCATAGAAATTGGTTTAAAAGCTGTTTCAATGAATGCTAAGTCTAAAAGACCATCCTTGATTAAACCTACCTACCCTGTTGAATAGTTTGTTAAATACGCTGTATGTATTGTT
Source organism: Regulus satrapa (assembly GCA_013396955.1). NCBI lineage: Eukaryota > Metazoa > Chordata > Aves > Passeriformes > Regulidae > Regulus > Regulus satrapa. Next base: position 29,803 of record VWZN01013588.1, on the reverse strand, counting down.
AAATATGCAGTATTAATGTGTTCATTTTGGCAAGGAGCTGCTGCTCTCTAAGAATTAAGATTTTGTTAAGAGAGTAACCAATTTCAGTCTTAAAAATTTTTTCCCAAATAGCAAAGAAAAACAAAAAGCCCATGTCCTTTCCTAAAGTTTTCTGTAGCATCATGAAAATTAGCAGTATGTCATAAGCTGGAAAAGTTAGGCTTATCTAGTTTCCAGAGCCGATTTTGAAGCTGTTCTTCTGTATTTCCAATGTGCATGTCAAACCATGACTGTATGTATATTAGAAAACTCAGCTTCAGATGGTAAATTACACAGAGAGCTGTTGAAAAACAAAGAGTTGTTTTGAAAAAAAAAAAACAGCTGTAATGCTACTGCATTCAACGCTGGCTATGGATTTATACTGATATGTGTGCTTTGTCTCCCTTTCTAACAGTATGTACGAATAATGAGAACACACTCAAATCTATCATGAAGAAAAGAGATGGGAAGAAGGATTTGAGCAACACCAAGAAGAACCTGCAGTTTGTTGGCATTAATGGCGGGTAAGAGACCTGTCTCCAGAACATCAGTTACTGTAGCAGTGGGAAGAAGAGAAAGGACCCAGGAACACATGCATAGGTTTGGTGTATCCTTCAGGCTGAGGTGCATCTGCTGAGTGTAAGGATCAGAAGGAAGAATTGGACAGCTGAGCTCCTCTTAATCCCCTTGTGCTTGCAAGTCATATACGGCATCAGTCTCAAATACCTATACATTATGTTGCTGCCATATTTACCACAGGAAAATGAAACAACCTCAGACAGCTATGGGGGGCATTTCTCAGGAAATGCTTTAGTAAGGAAAACCTGTATGTATCTTTGGCAGCTGGCAAGCCCAGCATTATACTATTAAACAACACAGCAAGAGACGCCACTGCCATAGAACTAATTTTT
>VWZN01013588.1:10587-28865 GCA_013396955.1 Regulus satrapa | reverse complement strand
GAACTAATTTTTCTGGGTTTGTGTTATAGAGAGACTTTCCTATACAAAACCAGAAAAAAGTATGGAAAATTGTCTTATTTTAGAATATTACTTGCCCTTGCAGAGTGTTACAAAGACCTTTAAAATGGTTTCATCAAATTGGTTTTATATAGCTTTTCTAGCCCTTTCCTCAGAACAGTTCTTCTTTAGTAAAAATGCTTTGTGCAGTATATAGCCTAAGTATCTCACTTACCTAATTTCCTACATGTTAGCTAAAAGTATTTACATATAGTGAAGGAAAGTTATCATAGGTTTGTTAGCTTCCCTGCTTATATCTGACTACTAAGACAATACAATCGGTTCTGAACAAAGTAATTTATTTTGGGGATAAGGCAAGGTCTGACAAAATATTAAGACTTATATTTAAAATAGGTTGTTCTTTCATTACACACCGTGTACATACTACTGACAGTGTCATTTGCCACTAACACTGAGTTCAGTGAGTGAAGAGGTCTCTAAGGAAAAAAGAGGTGGATAAAAGCTTTTGCAGGACATTTTTCTACTTGTGCCAGTGCAAGCAGGTGCTGACCACTGCTGAATGGCACTGAGCAAGGACCTCTGCCCCTGCCCATTCTCCCTGTAGGTATGAGACCACATCCAGCGATGACTCCAGCTCCGAGGAGAGCTCCTCCTCAGACTCGGAGGAGGAGTGTGAGAGCCACGAGTACCCCTGTGACCAGCACACAGAAGAGGAGCAGCCCACCCCCCACGCTGCGGAGGTCTGTGCCATGGGGGCAGAGAAGGATGGTCCTCTCCCTGAGTGTGAGGCTGAGGAGGTGGAAATCAGAGAGAGGTAAGTTGCCCACCCTCTCTAGAGTGTACCTCTGAGGAGGTCACCTCCACCTTGTGGAGGTCACCTCTGCCTGTCACCACCAGCCCCAGCACTGGCCAACTGCTGCCCACTTCCCTGCTCCTCAGGTGGACAGCCAGAGGCAGTTTCATGGCAGAATGACTGTGTGTGCGGATGAAGAAGGTGTCAGAGGGTATCCTTTCCAGCAGCTGACCCCATTGACTTTTAAATGATTCATTAACAGCAAAACCCTGGTGGCTCCCCCAGCTGAGGCTCTCTCAGGTCACAGCTGGAGCGGGCAATGCCTTGTTAACATCCCAGTCTGTAAGACATTCAGTAAGCACACAAATTAATCTTGAGCCATGCAGACCAGGTCAGCAGCCTGCTGGGAGTGCATCTTGCATTTGCACCTTCCACAGTATCTCAGCCATGGCACAGTAAGATGATGGGGTGCAGCACTGAGGACACTGTCCACCCTGAGATCATCTGCTTCATATGATATGAGATTGTATCCTGTAATAGACTTTCAAGGCTGCCATCACACACTTGTTCAACATGCCATGTCTTAGGGTGCTTTTCAAATAGTTGTGTAAGGTAGGATTGGACAAACAAGGCTGTGCTTTTTGGCATATGAAAAACAGTAGAGTGGTGTGGCTTTACTGATTCTTCATTAGCAAACAGCAAAAAGAAATATAAACCAAGACAGTTAAAGAATATCTTACAGATAATGGGTTTGCCAGTTTGTTAATTTAGAAAATTATGTAGGTAGAATAATAACACTAAAAGAACTAAAACAAAATTAATGTCATGTTTCACTGGAGATGTAGGTTAGCATGAAGTTATCTGTAACTATCACCTGTTAAATATAAGAGATGCAGAAATTAATAATTAAGATCTTGAAGGCCCTGAAGCTGTGTTTTGAAGAGCCCTGAGCTTACTTTATACAGTACTGTAGGATAGCCTGTTGTTTTACAGGTAGCATAAAAAGATGGGCAGTCTCTCAAAAGAGCTCTCTAATTTATATTTACAGTAATAAGGGATGATTGGGAAGAAGAGCAGCAGAACAGCTTAGATAGCTAAGTGTACTTAAGGAGCATGTTCTTTGCAAGCTGACTGCTCTGGCAGTGCCCTCTGAGGGGAAAAGTCCAGGCACATGGCCATGTATGGCCATGGTCTATGCAAGGATGAAGTATTTCATTGCTCTGTTAGCTCTAGCAGCTGGCTTGTAATCCATGAGGGCTAAAATGCCCGTCTTACAAACATGAGTGTGTTAGCTTCTCTGCTTTTTGGGAGAATTTTCTAGAAAAATTGCCATTATCCACTGTGCAGGTTGTAGGCAAAGATGGTTGGCCACAGCCTGGCAGGCCAGGCACAGGCCTGTGGCTCAGGCCTTTACCTTATTTTTGGCCTACCATGAGTTTTAAAATTTGTAATGACAAGGGAGTAGAAGTGTAAAAATTAAACAGGGCCAGAGAAAGAATAAATTTCCAGAGTGTGTGGAATGAGAAAAGGTAGTTCCAGTGAGTGGGAGCTGGCAAGGAAGTACCTCTTGAACTGTTTCCCACTGCCTAATTCTGTTTCCATTACAACTGTTGACATTTCTCCTTGTCAATCTAAGCACACAGCATATAATGTGTGCTCTGCAGTCATACAGCACTAGGTGAGAATTTCCACTGAAAGGGTTGCCAAGTCTAAGAGCAGAAAAGTGATGTGTTTCCCACTCTCCATTCCTGTTGCTCTTCCCACACTCATCTCCATTCAGTGTGGAGGGAGTGCCTGCGAGAAGAGCTGCCAAAGTGGCTTCTGCATGGTAGGAGCAGATGTCTTGCCTGGAAACTTTAATTCCCAGAGAACTTCCAGAAAAACAAGTGTTTCTGTACTGAAATGCTAAGATAAAAATTGAAACATGCCATTAATTTTGCTGTCTTCCTCAGGTACGAGCTAAGTGAAAAGATGCTTTCTGCCTGTAACCTGCTGAGAAACAACATTGATGACCCCAAGGCCTTAACCAACAAAGATGTGGTAAGCAATACAGGTGAAAATTTCCTCTTGAGGTGCAACAGAAAAGCTTCAGGGAGAGGTAACTTCTGATTTTACAGGACTAGCTCCACAATGGCTAGGCAGCAGAGGATTTCATCTTTCCTGCGAGAGTCATAAAGCTCTTTCTATCAAGACACTTTCGTCCAGAGAATATACTTGAGCTTTATGTGCTTCAGTGTTGTCCCAAGGCACACACATAAAAACAGCAACAAAGTACAGTTCAAAGTACAGTTCTTTGCATTCCTGTGTTATTCCTGTGGTTTTTTTTTTGGTTTAGCACTGCTCTGGGCAGCTCTCAGGCCTCACATTAGGAGACTGCAGTGGGTGAAGAGCCTGTTGCTTCCTATGAAGAAATCTCAGTCTGTTCTGAAACAGTAGGTGATTGCTTTCTTCTAAGCACAGGGATGCTGTTTATCTTGTTTACTGCACTGGTGGTTTTTATCAGTGCTGCAGAGAGTAAGGAGGATTCGTTCTTACCACTAAAGGAATACTCCAGTCTCAAGAAATGAATTTGTATTTGCCTTACTGGAAATGCCTCACATAGGGATTGCCGATTCTGTGAGGGCAATCTGAAAGCAAAGGAACACTGTTTAATGATATGAAATTGAATCTCACATTTGTTACACTTGTGCAGTGATGTAAAAGGCACCAATTCAGTGTCATTCTCCTGTACTATAGAGCATCTGCAGCTCCTTAAAGACAATAATGTTGTCTGTATGACACAGTAATACTGTCTGTGTCCAGTTCTGACATCTGTGGTCAGGGGATGTTTTGAAAGGTTGTTTCATACAGTTGTGACATGTAGTTTTTATTTCTGTGTTTGTCCTTCAGGAGTAGTTTAGGCATTTAAACAACAAATGCTTTAGGCCCTCTTGGAGTTGAAAGTGTTGAAAATGGCAAAAGCAGATGATGATCTCTGATTTGGAAGTGTAATTTGAATTTACATTTTTCTTTCTTTTGCCTAAAGTGTTTTCCAGCACAAGCAATGCTTTGTAGGTGGAAGCTGCAGACTAATTGGCTCTTGTCCTCTGTCTGTCTGCTGATAAAGAAGTCTTGTCCAAACAGGCTAAGTGTCAGTATAGCTAAGGATCTGTGTAAGTTGTCCCAACCTCTTCCAGCATACTCAGCTCTTGTAGCTTCTGTTTATATCAAAAAGCTGTGGATTGCACCTTTTTGAATGTGATGGATTAACTGAATTTTAAAAGTGTGCTGTTTATTTCATAATGTGTGTGATACTGGGACTAAAAGTAGTTTCTTAGTGGTATTTTGCACTCAGTACTGCCTGAAATAAATTTTAAAATTCTGTTGTGTCAGTTTACAGCAACATTTGCATTTCAGCTCTCTGTCTTCACAGAATACATACATGATGTTACATTAGCACTGACATAAAGTACTCTGTTGATGTGTTTATGTAGCACAGATACATAGCACTGGTGTGTGCAGGGTATTTTCTCTTTACCAGACACAGACTGCCTCTAGGGCTAGTGTGTTTTCCCTAGAGGCTAGATAAACCTTCTGAGTCTCTTCTCTGCAAAGTTGCCCTTGAATTTGCTGGCCACCTTGCGGGTGAGCGTTCATGAGAAAGATATGGTGGTTCTTCCAGGTTAGAGAAAGTGTCTCAGTCAGACCTGGTGGTGACTGTAGAAGCCTTCTTGGCTCACAGAGAGATCTGCTCTACATCCCTTATCTCATCAGACTAACTACCTGGCCTGAGAGGCTCCTACTCTCAGTTCATACCCATGGGAAGGTTCATCCTGAATGTGTAGCCTGCATCTTCTCATTGCAACTAACATCTCTTACTGATACAGCTTTTATGTGAAGAATAGGTTCTTCCTATTTTCCTTTTTTTCTGCAACAAATGTTACACGGTTTCTTTCCCCAGTTGTTCTTTTCAGCAGAACGTCTCCAGACCTTCCTGTCTGTCCAGTAGGTCAGATTTCCTTGACTTCTGTTCGTTCTTCCTACCTGTCTTTGAAACTGTTTTAGCCAAATATTTAGTGTCATTCAATGATCAAACCAGACAAAGTAGTCCAGGTGTGACTGTCTTCACAGTACTAGGCAGAAAGAAGGGACTTCATCACATGCCATGCAGGCTGTAAATTTATTCATCCCAAAACAGTATTTACCTTTTACATTACAGTGTGATGTTGGGTAGTTTGTAATTATCTGTAATGCTCAGCTCTTCTTCAGAACTGCTGTCCAGCCAGCTCTCATTTACTTTCTGCATTTGGTAATTTATGGCTCAGAACTGAGCCTACTGATTTAGCATGCTATTATTTTAAGTTCAGTAAGAAAGTATTGGGTTTATCAGTGATTTTCTTTTCACCAGGATTCCATAACTGTTAATTTTGGGAGTATTCTCATCCTAAAATTCTGTACCCTCAGAGGTGAAACTCAGGTGAAGTGAGAGGAAGCAAACAGTTGATGTTTTAAACTGGGCTTTAGTCAGAGGGGAAACTTCAGTCTGTACATCTTGTTTGTGGACTGAATACTTTCTTCCCACATTGGACTAAAAAAGACTTGACCTGCACTGCTGGCTTATGGGATGAAAAATCCTTTAAATAGATTGTCCATATGTACATTTTTTTCTTGGTTTCGGCAGAGGTTTTGTTTAAATACCATCCAGCATGAGTGGTTTCGTGTCTCAAGTCAGAAGTCAGCTGTCCCTGAAATGGTTGGAGACTACATAACTGCTTTTGAAGAGATTTCTCCTGCTGTCCTCAGACATATCATCAACATGGCAGATGGAAATGGAAACACAGCTCTGCATTACAGTGTCTCACATTCTAATTTTGAAATTGTAAAGCTTCTTCTGGATGCAAGTAAGTTTGCTTTATTTTTTTTAATTTTTAATTATTCTTGGTTTTGCAATTATCTTGTCTGAAATTCTTGATGGACTAGAGACCAAGTTTGGTCTTCTTCCAGCAGGTGTTTTAATAGCTATATGGTCACTAACTTAGGTAGTCTAGAATCCTTGTTTCTGGTACTATCTTTTGAGGTGATGCTGCTTGAACAAGTAAAAAAAAACAAAAAAAAACCAAAAACCAAATAAATTACATAGAGAGTTGAGATAGTTAGATTCCTGACTCTTGAACTGTAGTCTCAAGTTCAGCAGCACCAGTTCTCCAGCAGTTTTTTCCAGAGGTAGCACAGCTGCTGCTCAGCACACTGTAGGGTGCTGATGGAGGAAGATGTATTGAGCTATAAATACCATCTTAAACACACAGACTAGTCTAGAGCAGTGCAGAAGTTTTTTCTGGGCACCACATTGATTCATCTGTGCTACCTTCCTGATAAATTGGAACAATATGGCATTCTGTCTCAAAGACCATTTTCTATTTCATGAGCAATCTGATGCTGCTTCATGTGGCTGCTTTTGTTGCTGCTTTTTCTTGATCCTCTTGCAACACATGTGCAGAAAGGGTAGTGGCACAGGGGAGACACTGGAGTATGTGCTCCCCACATTCAGTGTGCCTCATGGCATCCAGCAGAAGGTGTCACACATTGGAACTGGTCCCAGTCTGGATGTTTGATCTCTTTAATCCTAGTTTTGCTCCCTGAGTGAAGTTTGTTTCTCTAAACTAGTTAAAAAACCTGTTGCAGTTGGTTATGAAAGCTTAACTAGGCCAGTGACACATCTGAAGTGCAGGCCAAGCAGTATTCATAAATGCAGAAGGGTAGCATCAGATAAACAAGGATATGAATGATACAAATCTCAGCTTTGATAACCTAGCACATATGTCACACATGCAGAGACTTCCTCAAGAGGAAAGTGAACACTTTGAAATCTCTGGTCCTTTTGAAGGCAGTCTGTGTTTGGGAAGAGTGAGTCACAGCAGGGGAATGCAGGGAATGTCAGGAGCGTGGTGGAACAGGGCAGGCTAGCTCTGCAGCACAGTGTGGTGGGAGGGAGCTGCCACTCTGCTTCCCTAGGTGTCTCAGAGGAGCAGGAACATGGTTATCTCTTGCTGGAAGTCAGGATTTCTGTAGGTTATGGCAGCTAGTGTATGCCCATGAACAGCAGGGGTGTTACCTGTAAAATGTAATAATCATGACTAGTCCCAGGTAGTTCTCTCTGAAGGAGAGTGCTGCTCATGCCAGCACTTGGAAAATGTTTGCAAATAGGCAGATTAATTCAGGTTTCACCAATGGAATTCCTGTGGATTGTGTCTGAATGGTCACGTGGTGAGCTCTGCAGTGTGGTTATATCACAGGCAGATTCTTAGACCAAGATCTCTCTCTGTGTTTGATGAGAAGAGTGGACAAGACGTGATGAGAGTATCCTCCGTATCATGAAAAAAAGTCACCAAGGGGACAAATAGAAGAGTTTCCCACATTAACCATATAGAAAATGTGACCTCAGAAAACACACTCTTCTGAAGAAGTTGGCGTAGGAGCACAATTCTGAAAGTTATTCATTACTCAGGATGTAATGCATGTAGTAGTGTTGTGTTCTCTGGCTTCAGTGGCTTCACAGAAGTGATGTCTGAAAGTAGTATTGGTCTACTGGTTATAAGGTATCAACACTGATGTCTATTTAACATGAAAAAAATTTGCAATATCTCACATCTGTACCTGAATTGCTCTTGAAATGTTCTTTTGACTGACAAAAAAATCCTTTGGTGATAAGTCTGAAAGATTTCCTAAACCATTTTTAAGATAATCTCTGGTGCAATTTAACGTCTAGTCTACAGATAATATTTATGTAAATGTGGGTCCCTGCTTTTCAATATGATGAGCACACTGAAAACCCTGCTGCCCAGTAAACCAATAAGGACTGCTGGATTTCTGCAGAATTTTAGGAACAAAGACAGACTGGACGCAAGGTTTGAAAAAAAGGAGAGCTCTTGTCCATTGCTGGCACTGGTCAGAGAACTTGCCTGTATTTGTTCCCAGAGCAGTTTTGTTCATGGTCAAATGCACTGTGGAAATGACAGCAGTCTTTAATTTAAAGGGGTGTTTTTTTGGCAGCTCCAAAACATGTTGACAGAGTGTGTCAATACACTTGCAGATTTTTAAGTAACACCAATTGCAGGAAAATGTTTTTGATGAAGATATCTTTTCCACTGACCAAATTGCTGGACCACTTTTATTCTGCAGTATGAATGCCCTTGGGAGAACAGCTTAAGGATTCTCCTGACAGTGTTTCTGAATATCATGCTAGATTTCAGACCACTTGCTTTTACAAAAGGAAAAAATAATGCCCAATAAAGCCCTAAATGATAACATATAAAATGTCTTTGTGCTCTCTCTGGTGTTGCACGCACAGTACAAAAGAATTATTTTCTTTCTCTGGCTTAAGAACTCCTCTGTTATTTTTTTTCTTCTCCACCTTCCTTGAATTGCATCCATTATGAAAACAGCTGCTACTTTTTCTTCTTATAGGCTGCTCTACTGACAGTTTATTCAGTTGATTTGCACAATTACTGCTTTTTGGGTTCTTGCTTTCTGAAGAAATTATGTCATCCCTCTGCAGATGTCTGTAATGTAAATCATCAGAACAAGGCTGGTTATACTCCCATCATGCTTGCTGCTCTTGCAGCTGTGGAAGCGGAGAAGGACATGAGGATAGTGGAGGAACTGTTCAGCTGTGGGGACGTGAATGCTAAAGCCAGCCAGGTCAGTCAAATGGTTCACAAGGCACAGTTCTAACTGCTATGCTTCTGTGCCTTTTTATTGTTCCTTCCGTGCTCCCAGCCCTGCACTTATTGGTTCAAATGTTGCTCCATTTGCTTTCATCATCTCTGGGTTTTTTATGTATGTTTTTCATTTCTGTGTACAAAATGGAACTGTGGAAGAACAGTTGAGCCTCAAGTCTGGACCTCTTCTAAAAAGGAAGGTTGATCATTGTGTGAAAGAAGTATTACTGAATGTTGGGCGGCATTTACAAATTCTGCAGCATTTAGCTCCTTTGAAAAACTGCAGATGCCTGAAAATAGATTGGATATCTTCCAATAAATAGCTATGTGAATGTGGGATATATCATCCATAAGAGGTATTTAAATAATGGGAATCAAAGCCTTGAGAATACTGTTTAAAATAACTTTTTTTTTCTCCCCTGAAGAAACACAGTGTCGAAAAAAAGCCACAAAAAACAAAAAAACCAGCATTCATGTTTTGTCATTGATTGTCTCTGTAGTTTATTTGGGTTTTCCTCTTCTCTCCATGCAGGCTGGTCAGACTGCACTGATGTTAGCTGTGAGTCATGGCCGGATAGACATGGTTAAAGCTTTACTGGCCTGTGGTGCAGATGTCAATATCCAGGATGATGAGGGCTCTACAGCCCTGATGTGTGCTAGTGAGCATGGACATGTGGAGATCGTTAAGCTTCTGCTGGCTCAGCCTGGGTGTAACAGCACCCTGGAGGACAATGTGAGTTGCCTTCCAGTGTTTCTGAAATTTGTTTGGGTGAATGTCTGACTCAGAGTGCCAGAGTACCAACCGAATTAATCTTCTGCTTAATTGGTAGCAAGTGCTGTGATTATTTGGCTAGTATTTTCACTTTACTAACAGATGTACCTGGTAACCTCACCTGGTAACCACAGCAATTTCTGTGGTTAGCTGTAGATGTTTAGTGGCCAGAAGAGAAAAAAACATTTGTTAGCTCAGAGTAAAACATCTTTCCCCTTCTCATTCCTTCCCCTTTTCAAAGGAGTTTTACAGTTTTCAGTTAGAACCTTATCTGGTGCCTTAGGGGCTCACTGTGTTGCTTTCCTGTGCCAGTGGCAAACATCAGCCCTACAGTTCTCTTGAAATTATATTCACACTGTTCTTACATCATGACTTTTGGGATTATAGGTTCAGTCATTCATGAAGCTACACTGTCCCAACAACAAATGGATAGACTGTGACTTCAGGGCCAAGTGAGACACCTGTGTATTTCTTGTTTGCAGCAATCATTGTAGCCTACACTGTCAGTAGACAATTTGATCTATAGATTTCTCAAGCTTGAAAACATTGACTTAGCTTGTTTCTTGCCACTGCTATGTTCTTGTTAACAACATTTCTTGCATACTTTTCCATTTTCCTATTGCTTTACCCACTGAACACCAAAATGGAGCCTGGGTTTGGGATTTGGGAGGGTGGGGGGTGGTTTTGTTGAAGCTGTTGCAGAAAGGCAAGACATCATTTCTCTTCATTCACCCACCTGCTGCAGTGCTAGCTCATAGTGCTAGCGTGGAACATCTGGCCAGAGAGGAAAATGTAAGAAGACCTCTAGTCTAACAAACACTTTCAGGAGCAGTCTAGATTGTTGCTGCTTGGATGCTGTTAGCACTATCCAATATAAAATCAATAATTATAGTCTTTATGAGCACATGATACTTAACTATTCCTGTGGCCAGTTTGATCATTTCCCAAGCACAGTTTGACTGCTGCTTATTCACAGATTTGTCTGTGCTGTGGGATTGAGATTTTTAGCATTCCCCTAGCTATTCTGAGTGTCACAGTGATGCTTTTCCAGTCTGCATGATCACCAGTAAGCTGAGCATTATCCTACTGATGTGTGCTGCAGTGATCCAGCAGCTCTCTTTAAGAGCTTGCATTGTCTGGAGAGCATTAGCTGTGCCTTTGTCGTGTGCTATATTGTAGTAGACAGCTCTCCTAGCTTCCTGTCTGTTCAGGGCAATTAGATTTATGTATAAGTGCTCCCTTTAGTCTCATAAGAAGACTTTCTGGTGGACGCTGTCCACTGTGTCCCATGCTGGAAAAAGAGTCTACCATTTAAAAACTGGTGCCAACCATTCCAATACCAGTGCTACAGCAGTGGCTGGAATGTGTGCTCCATTCCTGTGAGACATTTCAAATACTGGCATTACTATAGATACTTTTGTGTGCAAGAGCCAACAGCCAGGCAGTGAACCAAGCACCAAGTTCACATCACAGGTTGCCTGACATCTGTGTCTTCCTGGACCAAATATGGTCCAAAGGAAAAACAGCAGATCCACAGAATACTCTTTCAGCTAAAGCGCTTTTTGCTTCTAGAACCCTCAACAGCTGTGGTTTTTGAAAGCAGTGGCACCTTCTGAGAAACTGAGGTGGCAGTATTTGACTAGGAAAGTCCATTTATTTGTGTTTAGACTTCCATCAAGGAGCATTTGGAATTATGGGTGCAATTTGTCTTACTCTTGATGGGAGCTATACCAGAACAATTATCATTTCAACACGGCAATTATCATTATATTTTATTAGCATTTTTCCTGCCCTTATCATCTCTTCTACTTGTTACTGGTATAGTAGTTTCTCTGAGACAGCCCAATCTTCTGGTCTTACAAAGCACTACAGGTAACATTACTGTAATAATAGTGTGTTCATTCTTTCACGGCAATAATCGAGACTCCTCATATAGAAAAATTATGAGGCTTTGACAATTGGACTACCTCATAAAACAGCAGTGCAAGGCTTAAAACAAAAGAAATTAAACAAGACTAAATAAACCTGTCTGTATGAGCAGTAGCGCCTCCACTTAATAACTTCACTTCTCTGTGGACTGATGGCCTTTTAAGAGATCTGTTAAAGCATACAAGCAGTAATTCTCTTGTTTCTTCCTTTCTTCTCTCAGGATGGCAGCACAGCACTTTCAATAGCCCTGGAAGCTGGACATAAGGACATAGCAGTTCTGCTGTATGCCCACGTCAACTTTTCCAAAACCCAGTCACCGGTTAGTACAGAACCCTCCTGTAGGTTTTGTCTTAACTTGCTGCTGGTGAACATAATAGTGAAATGTAAACAAGAAAATTACTCCCTGACAGCTGTACAGTAGTACAGCACATGAAATTTTGAGTTTATTTGCAAGACAATTTCTGTGCTGTTAACTGGAATTTGCTTTTTAAAATACATGTTGACTGCAGAAGTTTGAAGCCTGATGGAGAGATAGTTGCTGCTTCTCTTCCTAATTATCAAGGGGTACAGACAGCTCACTAGCAAGGTTCACTGATTCTGGCTAGTGTGTAATGTTGTATCATTGTAATGGTAATTATTGACCTGGAAACAGAAACATAGCTGTTCTAGGTATTCTGGCAGCTATCCACCTCTCCTCTAGCCCTGAATCACTCTCCTGATAAACTGCTGCTAAACACCTCAGTGTCTAAACATTATGCACTTGTAGATAGTAGGCTGTATGATAATTGGCACTTTTCTTCCTAAAATTAAGTAAAATACATTATCTGTACAATTAAAGGTAAGGAATTGAACAGAGTAACTCTGAGTGTTGTGTCTTCCATCGGCTGGCTGATATATAATAATAATATAATTATTGAATAATTTATATGATTTGATATGTGATTAATATATTATTTATATATTATGAATACAATAAATGAATAATTTCTCTTTCATTAACTGTTCTTTCTTCCTTTTTAGGGCACTCCTAGGCTTAGCAGAAGGACATCTCCTGGTCCCACCCACAGAGCCACATTTGAGTAGTATATAAATACCTGTAAAAAATCTCTACGCCATCTTTAAGCTGCTAAATGTTACTGTTTTACTGAGACAGATACTGAATGTAATTGTCTTGTGCCTGAACTCACCAGCAAAGTGAAAGCAGAGATCTAGTGCTAAAGATAGAAAACTGTAAACTTGAAGCAAGCATGTAGTTAAGTAGTGATCAGTGGAGAACCTTAGCCAGAGCTGTTATTTTGCTCACATACTCATCTTTCTGTGCACTGGCATAAATCCTGTTTTCCTTTGTTGTAGATTATCCTTTCTTATGTTATGTGCAGACTAAGACTTCTAAAGCTATCCCAAGAGTGTCTCAGTGGCTTGTTTTTAGTCATTCTAAAATATATTTACTGTGTGGTGACTACATCACAGTAAACTTTTCATAAATTTCATTCCAACATGTTTTTCATGTTTTTAATTACTTTGAAATTCAGAAGTTGCAGTTGCTTATGTAGTCAGCTCCGTGGATCTTGAGCTGGTGGGTGAGTGGGTAGGTATTGGGGATAGAGCCTCTTGTCAGGTCTGAAGTTCACTAAATAAGTTGTTGCTAATTGGGGATAATGTATAACTTTTTATATAAAAGATACTAGTATCTATAAAATTAACTCACACAGTATTTTCAACATTTTATATTCCTTAATAATTAAAACCTACATGAAGAATTACATGTCATGTTACCATATTTTTATTAACTGTTTCAGTCTATAAGCTCCATACATGTTTATTGGAGAATAAAATTAGAAGTACCAGCTTGTATATTCCCCTTGAGTGGAATTGAGTGTAGTTCTTGGTGCATATTTATGGAATGCTATTACCTTGTCACATTCACTTTAGTCAAGTGTATTGAAATGTTTGAAGTGCCTTAGACTCTTGCCATATTTTCAGAATAAAATTTCATTATGCAGTTTTACTTCTCTCCTGTTTTACTTGTGATTTGTCATCATCCAGAAATACTGTAAATTACAACTGCAGCAGGAAAACAAGCTAAATTGGTAAATCAAGGCTGGGAGGACTGCCCACATGAGGTTTTTTCTGCTGGAATAACTTTGCCCAAGATGATCTGCTTTTGCTTGTCTTGCACTGTCTGCACCCTTCACTGTTCAGTTAAGGAGTGACCTCTCTCAGCTATGTGAAGCATCCTGGGGAGGTGTTAAAGGACTCCTTCAACAAGCAGTTTACTTGAACTGAAAAGTAGTTAGCTGAAATAAAAGCCTTTGAGCTTTATCTTACAAACAATCCTGGCAATTTGGTAAAGGGGATGCTTTTTAGATGGCATGGAAGCAAAACCTAAGCTAGTACCTGAGTATTCTTGTCAGTTCTGACCTACCTGATGAGACAGAAACACTCCGTGCCTTCCTTCAAGGGGTCTGAACTGTTCTGTTACTCTCTGTCCTTTGTCCTTCTCTCCCTCAGTCATTATCAAACAGCTTTGCCTACATAGCCTCTCTGAAAACAGGGACCCACCGAAGCCATTCTCACTTGGCCTACACTGACTGGGTGACTTGGGATGCCAAGAAGTCTCTGTGAGCCAGATGTGGTTTGGCCCAGCGCTGCAGGTATGGTGTGATAACCAGTGCCAGACTAGTAGCCCAGTGCTTGGAGTGTCTCCTGGGAAAAGGGCAGCTGAACTATCTCTGATGGGGAAACACAGCATAGGGGGTCCCAAACAAGCCCCTCCACCCTTTGACATTGGTCAGTTTTTACTCCTGCAACTCTCTGGCCAGCTTTTTTTCTCCCTCTTCATTTAGCATCTTTGAATGTGTGGATGCTCTCTCACCTGGATCCTACATACTAGGTATAGAGGCATGTCACTCAGCAAGCCAAATTACTTTGAAAATAAGGTCTTCCCTCTGACACAAGACTGACAAAAAGAACAAGAGCTGAAAAAAAAAAACAGACAAAAACCCTAAGAAACAAAACAAAAACCCAAACACAGAAACAAAAGCAACCTAAAAGATAAAACAAACAAACTCACCACCAGAAAAATGCCTCTCACTTTGCCATCCGCCAAGAGCCAGTGGGTGCAGGCTGTCCTGTGTAACAGGGTGGTACACACTGGCATCCACCCAATAACCTGAGATTGTGTCACACATAGTACACAACAGCAGTGCAAGCTTCCCAATGAACTCTTCACTCACATAGGAGCTGGGTGGTTTTATCCTTAAAGAGAATTTGTGCAAGTTGGATCTCCCTGGGTTGGGCATGGCAAGAGCTGCTTTAGAGTCTCTTCAGACCTGTTGCTCTGCCATCTCCTGCCCCAGTTTGAACAACTGTCTGGACAGCAATCTCATGATAATCTGTTCTTGTCTTCATGTTTAAAATACACACGGGGCTAGAGATAAACAAATCAAGCTGAAGAAGTGAAGAAAACGGATGATTGCTTTAATCTTTCTCCAGAATTTAATCTAGTTTAATAGAAAATACAGTTCACTTACTTATACATTCTTGCCTGTATCTCATGGATTAAATTCTTGTCTAGCAGTGAGACATACTGCCAGGACAGAACTGGAAAACAAAGAGGTTCCTAATTTCAGTTTTGCCAAAGAATGTAATTTTTATTTAGCATTCGGTTGACGAAAACTAGACTACTTGTGCTTTTTTAAGGGAGTTAGTGATCATACATTTAACTCTGGCTTTTATCTCATTACAGTAGTTTTAGGTAACCTTTAGAGGAGCAGGGAGTTGGACTTTATCTGTTTGTTCTAATTTGAGATATGCTGTAATTCTGTGACACTATGATGGCAGTTTTAAAGCATGTAGATTATGCTCCAAAGTCTGCCTTCGATAAGGAGTGTGCTGAGCCATCTGATAATGTCCTCTTCAGTAGTGCCTCTGTATTGCTATAGGAAATAGGTTAATTAGTAACATGCTTAACAGGTCTTTGCCCCAAAAATAGTTTTTAAACTATGATCTCTGTTGCTGTGCTACTGAGCTTCATTTGCACATGCTGTTTGTATATACTGCAGTCTAACGCCCTCTTCTACATAATGGAGTAAAAAAGAATGTGAAATGCTCATGAATAACAGCCTTCCAGAGCAGAGAGCCATTACTGTTCTTTTCCATGTTGGAATGAAGAGATATCTGTCTCTCCCTCCACAAATCAATGGGACTCCTGAATGTGTGGCTATCATAGAAGGATTTGAAACAATGAGTCCAGTAGTTTAGGTGACTAATGACACAGGGAGAATCACCAAATGTACTTTTTTTTTTTTTTTTTGTAACGTGCAACAAAAGGAGAGTAATGTGGAATAAACATTCCTTCCTTTTTTTCTTTGTTTTCTTTCCCCCATCCTGAATACAACTGGTATTCAGGAATTAAAACATTTTCGGAATGACAGAAATCGGTGGAGGAATCTCACCAGCCTAACACCATACAGACTATGCAATTTGGAGTGCGTGGATTTATTTAGGTGCCATTTTTGTGGTAAGAAAAAGAAACTAACTGCCTAGAGCTTCAGAAAATGTTAGATGAAGTTGTGGACTCTGCATATCTGAGCAATATTCAGTTCTGCCCCCAAACCTTATTTTTCTGGGCTAAAATGACTTGTTAAAGAAAAGTGACCCCAGTTTTAATTGTATGATGAAGTAGGCTATTGCAGTATACCATATCATGAAGATTGCCAAAAGGAACTAAGATTTGTTAGTGAATATAGGTGATAAGTACAAAATTACTTCACTGTTGTACTAAAGTAAGTGAACGTAATTTCTGACTTAAAATCCTATTAGGATAGACTTAATGAATTAAGCATTTTAGAAAAGTAAATACAAAATAAGAAAAATTACTTCCTTTCAAATTTTGTTTTCTTAAATGGTTCTCCCAGCTCCAAGAGGTGACACCTGAAGCAGTTCATACTGTGGAAGTTGGGCCCTTCCCCAGGAAATAGTTAAGAGGTTCCCAAAAGTGTTTGTCTCCACTGATGCCTTCTGCAAGCCAAGTTTAATTCCACCTTCTAATGCGGGATGGCATTTATCACCGGTGTTGGGATTAAGGGGTTTACCATGCATACCAGCTCTGACCTGAGCTCCCTCTGCACACCCTCACTGGCATTTGTTTTTCAGGTCAGATGATGACTGACTCTCAGTATATCCAACATGATGCTGTCATCACCTTTGAACTCTGACTGTCAGTGAATATATAGGAGATTGGCACTTTTTCAAGATAGTAAAATATGACACTGACTTTTTCCCGTTACACTGTCATACATAAAGCGAGTCTGTCACTTTAAAGGTGAGAGTTACTTGTATGGAGTTTTACATTATGGAAATTAGCCAATGAAATATTCATCTATAATGAACAGCTGAAGAAAGCATTTGTGCAATACATACTTTCAGAGGCTTTATGTTCTTGATATGGCTGGAAGAACTCAAGTTATTCTAGAAATAGCTGTTTAGTCCATTTCTCCTGGCATCTCATACTTTTGGCTGAGAAGTCTATCTGTTAGAAGTCCAGTTCAACCATGGTGTGAATTAATGCAAGCCTTGGCATCAATCCCTGACACATCAGTCCCTGACAGGACTAGCTGTTTCCTGTAAGGGAAGCAGCCCAAACATTACAGGCATCTTCCTGCCTTTGAAAGGCACCAGCTAAGCTGGCTAAAACCGCATTCATGCTCTTACTGCAGCTGCAGACAGCTCTCCTCAGTGGACTCTGTGCCTGCATGCAGGTCTGTAAACTTCATTCCTTCCTGCTCTTCTGTAGGCACCCAGGTGTGTTAACTACAAAAATGTCCTCAGTAAAAAGAAACTGTTTCAGTTGTTCAGTTCACATGGTGATGCTTGGGCCTGTTTCTGAAGGACTGATGTGAGACGAGGGACAGAAGTAAGGAGCCAAGGAACAATGTCGGAAGATTTTGCAAGAAGGATTTTGCATTAAATGTTTTTAGGAATGGTCACAATGATGTAGAGGAAAGGGGTACCCAGTTTCAGGTTTGTTTTGTATTCAGTTTGGAATTGTGGAAGTATTAGCTTTTACTACTCACAACTTAATGCAGTGTCTGGGGAAGTCAATTTAAAAATTCTTGCCTTTCTTCACTTTGGCTGTAATGTCTTTGTGCACACATACACTGAAGAGAAGTTCCTGGTTAAAGCTGAACTACCCGGTTGGTTTTAGTCCATGTAACATCAGCCAGTGTATCAGTACCTTGAATATCTTACTTACAAGAGTAAAGTGCTGATGCAGAACAAGATGCAGAATTGTATTCTACCCGCATAAATACTTGGGAACCTTTCAGTAAGAAATTAATCAGGAAACAAAAGATTTTGTTGGTGGTTTTTTGTTTTTCAAAAATTATTCTAACAACTTCTTAAAGCTGTCAGTAAAACAGTTAATCTGCTTTCCTGCCAGGTTGTTAGGCAACGAAAACAAAGCACATAAGTAAGTCAAGCTCAAAGTAGTAATGTCTTACAGCTGTATACATCTGTGGTGGGTTGATCCTGGCTAAACAACACCAGGTGCCCACTAAAACAACTCAGTCACTGCCCTCTGAAAAGTCAAAGAGAGAGAAAAGTCTGGTGGGTTGAGATAAGGACAGGGAGAGAACATTAACCACTTACTGTCACAGGCAAAACAGATTCAGAGATTAGTTTAATTTACTGCCACTCAAATCAGAGCAGAATAACAATAACCCCCAAATCTTACAACACCTTCCCTCTCCTCTCCCTTTTTCCTAGGCCCAAGTTTACTACTGAATTCTCTGCCTCCTCCCCACCTGCAGCACAAGAGGAGTGGAATGAGGGTTGTAGTTAGTCCATAAGTTACTTCTGCTGCTTCTCCTTCCTCTTACCTTGCTCCAGCATGGGATCTGTCCCATGGGAGACAGCCCTCCACAAATTCTTCACCATGAATGCTTCCAATAGGCTGCAGTTCTTCACTCCAGAGTGGGTCTCCCACAGGGTAGTAAGTTCTGCCAATAAACCTGCTCCACCATGGGCTCTCCTCTCCTCTCCTCTCCTCTCCTCTCCTCTCCTCTCC
>VWZN01013587.1:0-28965 GCA_013396955.1 Regulus satrapa | reverse complement strand
CTGAAATATCCACAGTTTTTTCAAATGAAGTTGTATATTTAACTTCTGATGCTATATATGATGTACTCTTCATCTGTGATAATGGACTTGTAGTACTAGTTGTTTTCATTATATTAATCTTTGGAGTTTCTCTAGTGCTCTGTGAAGCTTGAGCTACTGCAGTTGTAAATAAAGACTTGTGTGTTTCTATGGTCGTAGGAACTGAAGCTGAAGCCATATAAAAACCCAAATTGACAACAAAAGAATCAGTGGTTTTTGTAGTAATCCTAGAGGCTAGGGTAGTGCCTGAAGTAACTAATAAACTGGCTGAAGAACTAGGCAGCATTTTTGCAAAAATGTGAGTTGCTTTTGAGGATGTAGCATTCACTGTTGTGTTCGTGATCATTGGTGTAGTGGATTGAGTGATGATTCCAGCTGGTATGGCTGATATTTTTCCATCTTCTTCTGAAGAACTTACTGAAGAACTCTGTTTTCCTAGAGAAACATTAGAGATATGAATGGTCTTAGGAGGAGGTGAAGGCATAGGGAGCTGGCTTTCTAAATTGATTTCAGAGGCTGTAGGCGTTAGTAAAGAGGGCATTACAATGGATGTTTTTAGTGCTGTTGAAAAGTTGGTAGAGAGACTTATTTTTAAAGTGAATTTAGAAAAATCCACAGAAGTTGCAAGGTCTACAATTGGAATTTTTGAAGTTGCTTGTGTATCTTGAAATGAAGCTGATCCTTGGGTAGCACTTATATTTAGTGTTAGCGATGATGTGCTACTGACTATGGGAATCAATGAATAACTCGTAGTCTGAGATGTCACATAAGATGGTACTGGTGTTTTTAACAAGGTTGTAAATAAAGATAATGATCTTGTAAAAGAAGGATCTTTGGAAATGAAAGTACCTGAACTTCGAGCCACAGGGTCAGTTTTCAATTCTGTATCTGAACTTTTTGGGTAGTCTGTAAGTTCTGCAGTGGTTACTGATGTAGCATTTAGAGGTAATGCCAATGTCCTGAGAGGAAAGGCTGTAGACATAATGGATTTCATTGGCTTTTTAGAAATGGATGATAATGAAAAGAAATCAGTGTGCATTATATGCTTATTTTCTGTTGAGGCTTTACTTAGTACAGACCTATCAAAGATTGTTGAATTGACTAGAGGAGTAGAAGCACCAGAAGGTACTGTATAATGACTTTTGGAGGCAACAGAGGCACCTGGCATAACTTTGGGCTTCAGGGAGGTAAACAGAGAATGCACTGGTGTAGATACTGTGTATGTTGCAGAAGGACTTGAAGAAGTGTTTTTAGGGATTTGAGAAACAACTTGAGGTGAAGATACAGTCATTACTGGCAGAGAAGCAGAAATACTGCCCTTTTTTAATGGAGATGTCTGCTCAGGAACAGTCGTTGAAGTTTGCACTGAAGATGAAAATGGCTTTGGAGAAAAACTGGTGGAAGAACTAGCATTCTCTGATATCAGAGAAGTTTTAGACAAGGGGTTTGCTGTTTTGAAATATGAAACTGTGATTAATTGAGGAATACTTGTCTCAGAGCTAGAAAATCTAGTAGTCATAGGAATTTGAGGAGCAATTGAAGTCAGTGCAGAAATGAGTCTTGGGTAAAGTGAAGTTTGACTAATGCCAGACCTAGTTCTAGCAGACAAAGTAGATATAGGAGACGTAGATGTGCTTAGTGGATCTAGAGGAAATGGTGGTCTTGTGAAAGTTTCCCTGTCTGCCTGCAAGGCAGACAAGGACACTTCAGAGAGTATTTCTGCTCCCTTAGAATGACTTACTGAAGGACTCCTACTCTTCCCAATCCCTGTAGGCAGCTCCGAAGGGACAAAAGATATCTTGGAGGCTAAAGCTGTTAGTGCTGAGGAAGGTCGAACTGTTCCTAGATGAGTGGTTGATGTTTTGAGTGAAAATGGAACTACCACTAGGGAAGTGGGTGTTAATAATGCAAAATGTGCAGGCCTAGAACTTGCACTGAGCAGGGTTGTTAGAGTTGTTACTGTAATGGGTAAAGTTAAAGAGGCATTAGAGAGGGCAGTATGTGATGTGACTGCTGAGGCTTGAAGAAGAATTGGAAAATCTGTTGAAGGGATGGGTTTGGAAAGGACAGTAGGGCTGGCTGTGCTGTGAAGTACATCAGAAGGCTCCACTGTACTTGGTAAGGAAAATGTTGAATAGGTGGCTGCATTAGATGCTTCCAATGAATAAAAGTCTGTAATGGACTGTGCCGACATATTAATTCCCCTTGAAGCTGTGTTCGCATTCATCGTTATTTTGTCTGTCACACTGATGAGAGTTGATTTATTCCCTGAAGTAACATATACAGGAGATGTCTGAGGAAATCTCTCTGTGGTAGAACCCATGTGGGAGACTAACAGTGAAGGTTTCAGACCAATTTCTGATTCTGTAGGTGTCACAGGTATGCCTAAAAGGATAAAAAAAAGTGTGTTTAACTGGTTTTTATGGGTTATTAATAAAGAAAAATAGCAAATATATCTCTACTCAAATCCCATTTAAATATTACATCTTGACAGATCTTAAATCAGATCTTGACAATGATTCCAGGTCATCTGATGACTTTGAGAAACTCAGCTGACTTAAAATGTTTTCTAATTTTCTCTGCAAACGAAGTAGTTAACTTTTTATTATTGGTGAAAACCTTTATTTTGCAGGGAAATTTTGAAGCCACAAGGCAATTCCATTGAAAATTCAGTAAATCCAAGATAGTAAAATATTTGGAATAAGTACACTACATTCTTAAAAGGCAGTGTACGAGATAATTCGAAATTTGTACAATAAAATAAGATACAGTATTGAATTAAATTTTAATGTTCAAATAATACCTCATACCACACCGGAAATTATGAAATAGATGAGCTGAATTTGTAAGAGTTTTGTCGTCCTCTGAAAAGACCAATCTTTTTGGTACAGCAGTAATTCTTTCATTTGGGATTCCTCCCTTACAGATGTGTAATATGCTACTATTACATAGTCAAATACAGTTGCTCTGAGTATAACATAATGGCAAAAGGTATATATATAACCCACGATTAGAGAAATATGAGAATTCAACTTAAAATATAATTTGCTTGAATGCAGAAGCTGTATTTTAGATGACAGGGAATGGAGTCTGTGTCCTAGAGAGACAATCTTCAACAGAAAGATGTCCTGAGAGAGCATCTAATTTTTTAAAAATTACATTTGATTAATCATTTCCGGGGATCTCTAGAGTAATCTATCAGTAGACCAACATAATAAAAAATACTTACAGTCTTCTGGATAAACACATCTAAGTGTGACCTCATCAAGGATCATGTTTTTGGGACAGTATGGCATGCATCCTTCAACCCTTTAAAATATCGAATAGTCAATTTTAGAGCCACAGTAATAGTAAAAGGTTATTTAAATTATTTTACTATGGCTAAACAAACCATTAAAATGTTTTAACAAAGTTATGAGAACTTTCCAATGAACTTATGAACATAGCATTTTGAGGCACTTCAAGGTTAAAAAGTTATTGAGCAGCATGATTCTATTTCTAAACTGTTAATAATTATTTGCATAGGCTGATGAACATGATAGCTTTGGACAATTCTGCTTCCACAACCAGGTGGAAGTTTAGATCCCTAAGCAGAAAGGTTTTTCACAGGATGATGAACTTGCCTACAAGAGTTTTGTTTTATCTAGATATGTTCATCTAAGATACTAAAATATTTAGATTGACTCCATAAAGCCTTTTTCTTCTGTCCTTTCAACATAGATGAATGGAAACAAATCACTACATTCCCATGTCTTTTTCATTCAGGGGCGACTTTTCAAAAAGAAAATCATTACATTAACAACCAGTGTTCCCAGAAAGAAAAAGCTAAAAATACTAACAGAGAAAATTAGTTATATTAGTAGTATTACTAATCATAAATTGCATATGCCTAGGGAGTCTGAAATCTAAAATATCCTTTCTTTTCCATCACACTGTGCCTTGAGCTTTTAGGCATTTTTCCCTTTAGCTTACTGTGGCTTTATGGAGGCAAGTGGAGAACCATGGAGACAGGAAATCTGTTTATAAATCCCAAGATAACATGACCCCTCTGAAACCCCTCCCTTCACGCCAATGGGAATCTCCCAGTATACAAGTTCCTTCTGCGGACAGGAGAGGGCATATTCCTCCCTTACTATTCCTACAATTGTTTTTCTCTTTCATATAATCACCAGGAAGATGTAGTCGTTTCAGCATCATGGCGTGCTGGTCTATAAATACATAGAAAGAAATGGCCTTCATTTAATTTAATAGCTTTCTACTTAACCACTACCAGAAGCTAATCCTCCAGGCTAAATACAAACCCTCTTATTCTTGTATCAGAAAGTGCATGCAAATGGGAATAGAAACTGTGGGAAATGAGAGGCATAGTGCAAATGTTTTCATATGACTTGTGAGAGTTTCTCATAAGAGTGATATTGAAATCTGGATATTAAAACCAAGTGACTATTGCAGCAGCAGTCATTTTCTGAAAGCATATGCTATGCTTATTACAAAAAACAGTACGGTAGCAAAATGAGATTTCTTTTACTTACAGAGGAAGAAATTTACATGCTATTCCTTCAGGATCGCTACATGTCTTAAAGCAAGGATTAGCACAAGATTCATATCGCCATTCACACATCCTTCTGTAAGGCACAGAAGCACTGAGTTCTGAGAAGGAAAGAGAAGATTTTTATTGATTTGCTTGATTATTATTGTCAAGAAATAAATTGACAGCCTTTTCTATAACATACATTGGGATTTTCAGATAAATGAAAAAATTAAAACCAAATAGAGAAAATTTTTAGAACTTTCCAGTAGGTGAGATTTTGTTCAGCTTCAAGTATTTTAAATTTGTTCAAGTTAAATGATACTTTGAGCTTTGACAATAAAAACAGCTGTTCATTTTTACAAAATAATGTGTTTCAAAACCTAAAAGATCAGTTAAACATAATGAAGATACTGTTAGTTGCAGATGCATTACAATTTCCCAATGCATTTAAAAGAATAGATACCTATAGATTACTAATGAGATATTAACATACATCATATTCTGATATGCCACTTTCATTTTGAAAGAGTAATCCAATGAAAACATAGTTCAAATATAAAGAGACTATCCTGTCTGCAAAAGTTAGAAAATAATAGCATTTTGAGATGGAATGGAAGACAGAGAGAAGCTAAAGATAGAATAAAATATTTGTTAGCATTGCTGATGAAATACAAGAAAGAAAGTGATCTGAAAGCAAGCAGAAAAAGAATGTTTATCCCTTGGGATTATGCAAACTTTACCTTCAATACTAAAGCTACTGGAATGTTTGAATTCTTCTGAATCATCATACTTTTCCACTTTAACACTGGATGAGGCGAGAGTGATGAAAAAGCCTTTTTTACTGTGCAGTTCGAAGGCACTGAGCCCTGGACTCCAGAGACCCTGGTGGTGGAAGAAGGTGGCTCGTCTTTGAAAAGAGGCACTTGCCTGCCACTGCTCCAACCCAATGGTTTCATTGTCATGTACATACAGAAAGTAGTTTGGTCTTTCAGCAGATTCAAGGGAAACAAGAGACAGAGCTTCCAGAGAAGGAAAAAAAAAAGAAAAAAAAAAGAAAAAAAAAGTGAGATTTTCACAGAAAACAACTTATAATTGAGATGAAATCCTTTATATTGCATGTTTAGTGGCTCCTTCTAAAAACCAGCTTTTCACAAAAAAAAAAAAAAAAAAAAAAAACCCACCCNNNNCAGATGTTTAAAAAAAAAAAAAAGAAAAGAAAAATCCAGCCTTCTGGAAAGCCTTTTCTTGCACAAAAAAGAGTTGGAAACACAGTGCAGGGTGTAAAAGAGACTTCAAATGACGATATAATCCAGAACCACCAGGGAATTTATCAGTTAGACCAAAATTGCATTCAGCCTACTGCTACTAACCTTCAAAAATGATTCCTAAGCAGTCTCAGACTGGAACTTGCGTATCTTGGGAGTTTTTCTCAAGTTTGCACAAATGCCTGACAGCTTAGCAGTGCCAAAATTTCATTAGTAAATAATATAACATTGTAATAACATTAAGGTCAGGCTTTCTTTACATGTTTATATCCAGAAATACAGTAAGAAAATCTATGGCCAAATACGACATTGACCTCTATTTGCTCTATGCATCCCACAAATCAAAAGTGAAAAAAATCTCTGAAAAATGTAAGAATTTGTAAGAAGACTGACTTCATACTTGATTTTCAATTTGAATATGGTCTTGAAGTCCTTTAATCTAGAGCAATACTATCTCATCCCTCACTTCCATATGAAAGTCATCTGTGTAGTGCACAGATATAATGAATTATTTACTTCCACTTTACATGGGGATTTGACAAGACTGAATTAGTTATTTTGTTTTATGCATTTTTCATTTCAAAACCACATCTAAAAACCTAATTTTCTCATTGCAATAAACATTAAAATGTTTGTAAACTTAGTTTGACTTTTTTTTTTCTGTGGAGAGAGCCCTTCCTTATGTTGATTTTTGGGGGTTTGTGATTTTTTCAACAAATTAAATTATTTGAGAAAGCAATAACAAAATCTTTATTGATTTGATTGACACAATCTTCACTTATGTGAAGAAATAAAAATATATACAAATGGAAGACTATTTATACATGTTTATTTTTGTTGTATAGTTGGGGTAAGCCTCTGATAAGTAAAATACAGAGCTTAGAATTAGCTGTTCACCTAAGAAACTACCTTCTCCACTGCACAGAGATACTGCTTATTAACAACGCAGAAATGGATTGATCCTTCTGAGCTGCACATTTTCTAGGTCAGGAAAAGTAACAAATAAGCTGAAAACACAAAGTAGAACCAATTTTACTGGAGACAAAAAATATCCCGCATTGACCTTCAGCATTGATATTTGCTAGATATTTGTGTAAAATTCAGCAGTTTCCAGTTTCACAAACATGGATTTTTTCGCAAAGTTACTCTATTCACTTGTATTTTGTTATATTTCTAAAATAATTTTGAAAAGTCAACTTTAAAGATGGAAGTGAAGTTTTCTAGTATTAAAAAATTAAATTTAAATCTCTATGTCATTCTGAAATTGGTCACTTATTCCATTAACTAAAAATATCTAGACTACTTTAAGACATTCAAAAGATACAGTAAAAATTATTCAAATAATTTGAGATATATATCTCACCATTAGCAAAATTGCTGAGAACACTTACATAAATCTTTATCTTTGAAAAGACCTGGAGTTATCATGAAACTGAAAATTACATTTCCATGTGCTCCCGTTCTAGGCAGGGGAAATATCCTTCTGCTGGACACATTAGCCCCTATAATTGTGTCATTCACTCCAAAACTTGCCAAAATATAGGGTCCTTCACCAAGACCTAAGGGAAGAAAAATCAAATAGGAAAAGAAAAAATTTCATCACATAGTTTACAAAACTTATGTCTTAATGTTCCACTTGGTTCCACTTGGTAGTAGAAACACGAATTAACCCTGTCCTTTAACCTTGGCAGGCAGCTAAGCACCTGGTCACTCACCACACCACTCATGAATGAATCAGAGGGGAAAAACTGAAAAAACTCATGGGTAGAGATAAAGGTAGTTAAATCATGTCTTGGTTTGAGTTTTGTTTATAGAGAAATAAGGAAAAAGAAAAGAAAACCAAAGAAACAATTGCAAGGAAAGTGATGAAAAAGCCAAAATTCTTCACCATAAGCCTGACCAACATCTAAATGAACTCTAAGCAACACCAGTCCCAGAGAATTTCCCCTCCAATTTCTATTGCTAAACTCAACATCATGTGTTCTGCAACATCCGTTTTGTCACCTGCAGTCAGGTGCCCCAACTCTGTCCCCTCTAACCTCCTGTGCAGCTCCACCTTGCTTACTGGTGGATCAACATGTGAACTGGGAAAAGCCTTGATCTGTGCAAGCAGTACCTAAAACACCACTGTCATCACAAACACAAAATAAATTATTAAATTCATGTTAACTAGATGAAGACAAT
This sequence comes from Regulus satrapa, assembly GCA_013396955.1. Taxonomy (NCBI): domain Eukaryota; kingdom Metazoa; phylum Chordata; class Aves; order Passeriformes; family Regulidae; genus Regulus; species Regulus satrapa. Next base: position 20,946 of record VWZN01013587.1, on the reverse strand, counting down.
TAGCCAAAACCCATACTCCTTCCTACTTTTTCATAGAGTTATAGAATGATTAAGGTCAGAAAAGACCTTTAAGATCACTGTCATGATGTTCACCATTAAAGCCATATCCTACAACTTTTTGGAGTAAGATAACATTCCCTGTTACAAAGTAACTGTGGAAAGTCAGAGATACCTAGCAAGATCTATATGCTACTACAGTAGTAGGCCAGACAGGAGGGAAAAAATGTAATGTTTATAATGATTCCATTATAGGATGCAAGTCTTCCTAGTCATCAAAAAGATACATTAAAAATCAGATTCATATCATTGCAATTAGTCAAGCTTCCCTTTTCAATATCTATTACTCCATATAAAGCATGTATCCAAATATTAGAGGGGATTCATTCTGTTAAATGAATACCACTCTCATTCTAAAGTACTACTCTTTTTAGAGTACAGTATTGTGAGACTTGTGCATAAAATCCCATAGCCTATAAAATATTGCATGCCCCAGCTCTGAAATTTACACTAGAAACACAAGGAAATGTCCTTCTAGAGCTTCTCCTTGGCTGTTACCATATGTTGTAGGATCAATCCCCTCCCCACACTGAACATGAAGTTATTAATGGAGGTATTAGGGATTACTAGGATTATTCAACACAGCTGGGCCACTAACCTCCATTCACTAAAAATAAAGGCAATTTTAAAACTACATACATCAAGTCAAAGAAAAAGCCCACAAGTTAATTGAAATTTTTAAACAAGAATATCAAATAGTACATACCTTGGTTGTAATATTCACAGTCATAAGCTAAAAGAAAAATAAGCATAGTATTATTATTGTTATTGCTATTATTATTACAAAGTAAAAAGAGTAGCATGCATATCTGCATCCTAAAAATGTAAAGCTCACTTTCAGGGGATGAAGTTTCATGTCCCACAAGATATTTCAGCCAGTGATTTTATTTTCTTATCGTTCAGTGACAGCAGATCTGAAGTGGGAATTACTCTACAGGCAAGAACCCTTCTTGCTGTCAATAAAAAGAACAGACTGGGTCTCTTTGCAACTCTACAGAGAAAACTGGACGTCCACCAGTGCATTTTCCACAGTTTCTGCTCTAACATACCCTGAGCACAGAGAGCCCTTTTCAGCAAGACAGTGAATTTAGGTGTATAAGGATGAAACACAGAGACAGCTTGAGAAACATTGAACTATGTTTATTATCCACCTGCTTTTGACATATTTATATAATTAGGCAGAAAAAAAGTCTGAGATGCCTATGAGATGAGCTCTGGTGCATGGCCAGCTCAGGTACATACCACAGAGCAAAGGAGATCTCCAGTGAATCGCTGCGCCTTGCTGGCAGCACTTGTGGGCATAAGCTGCAATACTGGTACACAAACATTCACAGTCCCCACCAAGATTGCAGTTGCATGTATCTGTGTGACAATTTTTGATAAAAGAAGTCACATCAATCTGGCGGGGGAGGAAAGAAGAAAAAACAGGTGATTTCATTGCATGAGCTGTACAAATTCCAGTTGCAGCAGGAGTTTTACTTCTGGACTGACTGAAAGAATTAAACTCAAATTTAAGGTATTTTCCAAAGGTTGGGCATATTCCTACATAAAATATACACTTCAAATGATCAGCTTATACTTTAGTTAAAGGCCAAAAGAAAAAAATCAGTCAGTGATTGTTAACAAACATGTCTGTCCACACACTTGCTGTTCATCAATTTTAAAGAGTTATTGAAGCTGGCAGATCTGCTTTTATAAGGGAAATACTGCCATCTGTAGTCATCCTGTCAGTTTTGCATGAACAACAAAATCAGAGCTGCGACTCTGATTTCCCGGTTATTAAAGTAATAAGTCATAGAGGGGGGTTTTTCCAGGGGAAGAAATCTTAAGACCACATGAGATTGTCACAATGGTGACATTGTGCAAAAAAAAAAAAAAAAAAAGTTCCTGCACTTACTAAGATTTTAACATAATTTGCCCACAAAACTTTATTAGATCATAAACCCACATTCTCTAAAACCCTAAAAAAATCTTTCATGGTTTTACATGATACACTATTTCTTGAATTTAAATAATCTTTTTTGTAATGTTGAGCAACATTTCCAAAACAGTGCTCTTACTCAACACATGGAATGTGTAAAGCAGTTCACCTCTTCAGTTTAGTCTCTGGTCTAGCTCATCTGTAGAGCACTCCAATGGCACATGTCAGATTACAGGAATACCACCACAGTAACAAAGAAGTACTTATCTAACGTGAAGACAGCTTCTCAGCTGGCAGTTGCTGGAAGCTGGCAGGGACTGGATCGAGGGCAGAGAGATGTTATTTGCTTTCATTCTTTTTCTTGTTTTGAAAACAGGGATACCACTGGGGATGTGGGGGACACACGTGACAACCCCATTGAAAGTGGCAGTAGTAGCTTTGTAGAAATTACCAAACAGCAAACTGGCTCCAAAGACCTCAACCTGTCTCTCATTCCTGCAGAACAGCATCTCTCTATGGGTCAGCAATATCCTGCTCTTACGATAAACTGGGAGCCTTGGGCCAAAGTTCCTGCTGAGTTCAGGAATTATGGGGAAAACCCTTTTTTCTCCAAGTGTTCAGGTTCTTTAGACCCTGTTGAATTCAGTGCTTATCTGGGCAACTGCAAAACATCAGTTGCTCCCAGCCAGAGACGCAAGATTTTGTCTCCCTGCAAACTGGTATTGCAGCCTGAGTCGAACTGTAAGGCCCCCTATTCCACAGACAGGATGCACTGTAGGACCTTGCCTGAATGCACTGTAGGATCTTCCACCCACATAGCAGGAACAACAAAAAGCACATTTAAAACCCCCATCTATGTTTTCTGCTCTTTCCATGCCCCCAGTGTCCGTCTCTGCTTGGGCTTTTTTCTTGGCATGCTGTTCCCCACCCAGCAGTCAGCTGCACATGCCCTTCATAGGAGGTCACACTTTACAATACTTTTGCTGGACCTGTACTTTCCCATGCTGATTAATAAGTTCTAAAAACACACAAAAGATGTTTGCTTTCAAGACTCTCCCAAAGCAGATAGATACATACATGTGGAAACGCTTGACTACTAATTAAATTACATATTTTGCACCTGGCATTTACTTTTTAAACATAATTATGCTAAATTGTTGGCATAATATTTTCAAATTCTAATCACAACATGGATAAGATATAGAAAATGAATGTTCAAGAGAAAAGACCTGTCTAAGCTGATATAATAATACAGTTTCTTAAAACCCCTCAAAACCTTCATTTTTATTTATTATTTGCCACTTTGAAAATACACTCATCACTATGTTCTCAGGCACATGCTCAAAAAAATTCTTTACATAGTAACTTAAGTCAACATTAATAAATCTCTTGGGTTAAGCTACTGCAACCTCCTTCACAGGCAAATTCCTAACCATGTTGATATCCAGGCTTCAGTCCTGAAAGTCAGGAGGTTCAGCAGAGACAGCTAATGACCTCATTTTAGTAATACTAATCATGAAGAAATTAAGAGACTGAGAGGAAATTTCATAGTGTTTCTTGCTTGCTCAGGTGTAAAGAAGCACCTAAATATCATTGGGAGGCTAAAATTAGAAACAGGGGAAAACGTAAAAAGCGTGTCTTGCATTAATAAGGGGTGAATTAAAATTGAATAAAAGACTACCACACAAAATGGTGTTGTCCCTGTCTCATCTAGATTGAACTGAAGGACATTCCTGTAACTCAAGTCCCAGGCTCAGCCACTTATTGGGAAAACAAGGGTATAAAACCTCAGAGTTTTGAAAAAACAAAATGATAAGCTGCCAAACAATTAAATATACCAATAGCTCTGAAGCTGAAATCTGGCTCTCTCATATTTCTTTCTATATAGTCCAGGACACTTAAAAAAAAAAAAAATTGAGCTAAGCTGTAGGTGCATTACACACATACTTATTTTAGAATCCCTCAATTTATACAAACTTACAATTTATAAAACTTAGCTACCTATATAGATAAAAAGTGTGAATAAAACCTGAAGAGAATAGAACTTTGATTATTCAGCCGAATAACTCACAACTCTACTAAAAGTTACTACTTTTGTGTTTAGATTCCAGTCTTGAAAGAACGAGAAGTTCTGCACAAATATAGCCCACCCACACAGAGGTATTTGCAGGTATCCTCACATTCAGACTGAGGGTACTGGCTAGAAGAAATGAATTAGTGGAATTTTATTACTTTCATGACAGCAATCTTCGATATTTAATAAACTTACCACATTGCGACAAGGTGCAAAAAGATCGCTATATAAAATTGAGCATTCCTTTTTTGCATAAGGGAACTTGCTCTGATGTACTTCACAAGGTCTCAGTGTTTCATTTGGGCTCTTGCACTTGAAAACAAGCAAAAAACCCACAAATATTTTATAGGTAGGTGTTTTTTATCACAGACTCAGGTACACCACAGTATCATGTATTTCAATACTTGCATAATCAGAAAATAAAAAAATTAAATGTTATTTTCATCTTCTTTCCTTGATTGGTTTTTATGTTTGAAAACCTTTGCACAAAAAAAAAAAAAAAAAAGAAAAAAAAAGAAAAAAGAAGAATCTTTTTGTTTTGTTTTAAAGCAGTAAAATGTTCCTGCTGTCTGCTCAGTGCATAAAGACAAAATGTTTTCTTTGTGACACATTATAATCATTACCAGAGCAACCAACTGTAACATCACAAACAAATACGTGATCCAAATCCATCCTGGGTGGTTTTCACTGACTTCTAAATGGAGTCATACTACAGATAGCTTTAGCCCTGTAAGTTCAAATAAAGAAGCAGTGGTAGGAAGGGAGCAACTCATTTAAAAAAAAATAGAGTCAAAGATCATCATGATAATTCAAACATGGGTGAGGTACAACTAACTACATCACTTATAGGATCTCTTCAAAAAGAAAAAAAAACAGAAAAATATAGGAAAGAGACAGAGCTCAGAGAACACGAGTTCATCTGAAACCATGCTGTCTGGGTGGAGCAGGGAAGGTGGGTGTAACACACCAGAAGAGTGTGACAACAAATGCATAAGCATCATTGGGGTGTCCCACAGCAGCCTTAGGTGCAGTGCAGTCACCCACCTATGCTGGCCTCCTGTGCAGGTGCTCAGACACTGCTGTCAGCATATATGCTGCCACTGCCAGGAGGGAGAAGCCCTGGAAGCATCTCATGCTTCACAGTGCTAATGTAAGCACATTTCCCAGTAGCAGAGCTGGATTCTAGACCTCCAGCCATCAAATACTTCTTTACAGTATTTAGATTTTTCAGAAATGATAACCAGGATACAGCTCTACAAAGGCCAAAGTTTCTCTCCCAAAAAGAACCTCAAAAAAACCTCTCCCAAAAAAAAGAAGAACCCCTCTCCCCAAAAAAAAAACCCAAGGCCCACTGAGGGGGCAGATGAAGGGTCACGTCTGTCTGAGCACAGCTGACCAGCAAGACAAAGGCTGAACTCAGTCCCTGAGCACTCTGGCAGACACAGAGACCAGGAGATTACATGAGATTTTTTTTTACAGATATATCTCTCCACCAAAAAGAAGGGTGCAAGTCTGAGATGCATAAGCAAAAGTTATATTATCCTACAAGTTAATATGCTATACAAACTCTATAAATGATTTTAAGGGAGCCAGTGAATCAATAAATTGAAAAAGAAAAATTAATGTACTTCATACAAAGTATTTACACATTTGTTTATGTACAACCTTCTAGATGAGCAGTATAACTCTACACATTTGCCTTGCTTGCTTATGAAATTTAAGTATTGTATGTAGAATAAAATGTATCCAAAGTAAGATATTGAGGCAGAGAAGCCTCACAGTCTATTCCAATGCATTCTTCCATGAGGCCAGAGGTATTTGATCAATTTCCTGCTCTATCAAGGAGAGAACAGATTAAAAACTGGTCCTGACAAACATCCAAAGGGAGAGCACTACAGCTAATGATTTTTCAGGAGGTCCATAAGGGTATAAAACTTTACATCTTTTCGGCACAAATTAATGAAATAGGCATTTTCCTGTGTTATAAACCAGAGTTGCAGTCATCCACTCCCTACAGCATCCTCCTACCTTCTCCTTAGAAACCAAGTTTCCATACTGGCTTTGCCTGTTGCTGTTCTGAGCCTTTTCTGCCCATCTCTTCACCACCTCTGCTTTGCCTGTTTACTCTGGTTACAAACTGCCACTAAAAGAAATCTTCATTTTATTTTCAGTGTTCAGAAAAAAAGTTTTACTAACCTCTTTTTTCCCAGCATTCAGATTCTGTTTACTTTCAGATGTCTCCAACCCCAGAAAAATTACAATTGATTTTTAAATTGGGATGAATCAAAAATACCAGAAGCAGTATATCTAACTTTGTAGAACACTGAAATGCAGAACAGCTATAATTGTTTACACGGGGGAAAACATATCCTTCCCAAAAGAGTTTGTTTGGTTTCATTTAAATTCAATATCTGTTTGCTATGACATAAGACATTATTAACATCTTTCACATCTACAGATACAAAAATTAAAATGTCCTCTTATACAGTGCCTATAATTTTAGAAAATACCTGTATAGCATGTGCTTATAATGCACTCATTTATAAATTAAAATTATAATCTATTTTCTCTACATTTTTATTGGACATGGGACTTACCTGTCCTAACACCCAGCTGTCTCCAAACACCTGTGCATTTCTCACCTCCATGTTGTTTGATGTAGTCAGATCATTTGAAGTATATTTGTCAAAATTTCCACACAAGCCTGCCAGTTTGCCCTGAAAGAGAATTTTTTTCATAAATTCTCAGTCAGTAATTGGCACAAATGACACACATGGAATATAAAAATTTATAAGTGAAAAGGATGAATGTAAATCTGACTTATCCTTTGAAAATATCTGACACTCTACTATGTCTGCATTTCCGTGTTACAAATATATTTTATCAGAAATCAGTGGTTTTCTTCCTATTATCCAGAATTACTTTTTACTGCCTGCCTGTGAAAATGGACTGGAATCTAGTAATATTTTTTTTCTGGAAGCTCAGTAGTGATTCCAGTCCAAAAGTCAAAAGTTCAGGTAAATTACCTCATGATTGTAAAGCCTGACTAGTTGTTGTCATTAAAACTTGCTGCCTCTAATTTTAGTTCACAATAGCTAGTACATTTGTAATAGCAATTATAAAAGAGACAGCTGCAACTTTCTTTTCTTGGGCGCATGTTTCTGATGGAATAACTATGTAAACATATATAAATATATAGGAAAATAGACAATCCTGCACAACAATAAAAAGTGGAGTTGGAATTTTAGGGTGTTGTAGCTCACACTAATTAGTTCTTTTTTCTTAAGGCCTGCTTCAGACATCTTACTGAACTGGAGACTCCGGAAGAAACATTCATGACTCTGGAAGTCATTTGAAACAGAAAGAAATGGAAGTATTTGTGTTCCTAAATGCAAGCTGTGGAACTCAGCTCCCTGCTAGCTTACTCAAAAACAGAAGTTTTGGGTTTTTTAATATATGTGTATTAATGGCTGATAAATCAAACTGTAAGTGAATTAAGTATTTTACAGCTGTTTGGACAGAAGCCTATAATAATTTTGCTTTAAAACCACATTAGATGGTCAATACAGCTTTGACTTACACTTCAAAAAATCTGATTCTGTATTCTAGCCTAGCATGCTTTCTTTTCTTATGCTGAATGAGGCCCATCTAAATACACATGTTCATGTTTGAAACAAAGAGAAATGTAATTCTGAATTGCACTGATATGGTTACTCTGCCAGTACCCAAAGACTTGAGTTGCAGAGACACCAAAGTAGATGATTATATAGAAAAGAGAAGAGAAACTGGCAAAAAAAAGGTGCCTTGAATCATGACTGAATCCTGTCATGATATATCCATTAGGTTTAAATGTTGGTTTCCTCTAGATCTTGTTCTGTATTTTGTCTTTTTAAATTAGACTGAAGATGTGACTCCATCTGTTCAGCTGAGAAGCTTGTACTACATCCCAAGTTACAGTTACATCATCAGCCTAATGTAATCTGTACTGCAAACTTGCCATCTTCCATGTCACTGGGTCATGTCATTGGCTTTAGCCAATGAAAACGTGCAGTGAACTGGGTAACTCAAAAACTACCCCTCCCTTCCAGCCCTCAAAGTATCTTTGAGTCAGAGCTGAATCACTGCATATCTCCAAGGCTGCAGGGTATCAAGCAACAGAGTAAACATTCATGTAGAAACCACTCCTTCCCTTCAGAAGTCACATTCTGCATCTCTTACCTGGGAAATGCTAGTAGCTGAACACCACAATAAACATCTATATCACTGGGAAAGCTAGTCTTAAAGAAAAGAATATTGTAGTTATTCAATAAAAGATCACATAAGCAATGTAGAGAATCTACACAAAATCTCAGGTTCATATTTCAGCTCACCTTCCATCGAGGTCCAACTTTAACATGCATCATTGTCTTCTTATCCCACAGAATTGTAATGTCCTGTTCTGGAAAGTGTATCACAGTATAATATCCAGCCTTCCAGAGCTGATAGTTAGATTTGTTTTCCTGTGCCCCTAGGGTCTTCTGACACAAATGAATATTTATTAAGATCTACTGAAGTAATGCTACCAAGGTATACAGCCAGATAAGAGCAAAGTGTATATTGAAGAATGTTTTAGCATATAGCTGAATCAATATTATTAGAACAGTTGTTTAATACTTTGATATTTTGTCTTTCCAGTTAATCAAGTTTGCTTCATACTTTGGTTTCTTTTTCAAAATGAACTGGAAAGAAAATCATAAATGCCAGTATGTTTCAGCTCCTTGAGAATTTTGGGCAATTTTCTTTGCATGACAAAGAGAACCTGAACAAAAACAATGGGAAAAAGAAATGTATGTCCTGGGACCTGCTGCTTTATCCAGGCCCAAACACTTGTATTATATTAACTCAGACTGAGAGACGCTTTCCAAAAACATGCTTCTTTAAAGCTGTAAATTTGCAGTGCTTATCTTAAAGGGCAACCCAAAAAGGAAAGAAAATAACTAACCTGCTTCTCAGAAGGTTCACTAAAATAAATCTCTGTGTCTCCAACAGTGATGAAAACATTCTTTGAGCAAACAATATCATTGTCAAAGCACTTTTTGTTCTGAGCAATTATAGATATATTCGAGTTATCTGTGCTCTGCAACATTAAGAAGAAATCACTTTACTTTTACATTCAATTGAATTTCACACCTGCAGATTTATTCTATGCTTATCATCACAAAAAAAAAAAAAAAATGGATACTTTAGAATTTATACACATTTGAAATTAAAGAAGTTACCAAATCAGGAAATGCATTTCTAAATTAAAAGCTGAACCCACAAACTTTGGAGTTAAACACAAAGAGCCATTATGTTCAGCTGTGACTCTTGCTGAAGACTTCACAAACTCAGAGGATCAGGCTACCCCTAAAAGAAGAGTCTGGTTTAGCCTTTTAAAATATGCTTTTAAAATATGCTTATACTTGGTATTCAATATTTACGGCAGTGTGGTTGTCAAAATTGAGACATGCTATAAAAAGAGCTTTATTTTTAAACTAAGGTACATGAGATCAAGCTGTTTTCATATTTTTAAAACAAAGAAACCTCCCATCTGGGTAGTAGATAGAACAGTTTCAATGCCACCACACATCAAAATTCACAAAATCATGAGTCATACTCAATGTTATTGGAGGGGGTAAAGGTTTCTGCCAATATTTTTGTTTGTAGGATGGGATTATTTTAACACTTAGAAGATTTAAATACCTTGTTGTCCTGATTTACTGGTGTTTCACTACTTTAAAGTCAAATTTACTGCCTTCCCAACCCCACATCTTTTTGCTCTAAAGCCCGTTTGATAATTTTGCATTCTAGGCTCAAAAATATCACCTTTGTACCTTGGCTCAACATATCTCTTTATTCACCTACAGCTTCCGTGGTTCTTCTGTGTCCTTCGGGAAACTTACATGCATCTTGTAATTCCCCATGCTAAGACTTTTACTCAAACAAAGGATATGAATTGTCTTTTCAGAGCTGCTAACACTAGCACAAACAAAAACAAAGTTGATTTTTTCCTATTATTTCCTATTTTAATTTGCTTTCCTGTTCATTTCTGTATTAATATCTGTACCCTTCCTTGAAAATCAACAAGCAGCCAAAACTATAGAAATTACTTGAGAAAGTTAACTTCATAACATTAATATGAGCCAATAACATTGTATATGAATCTGGTTCAATTTTTGATCAAATTTAGTCCTGCAGTCATCAGAAACCCAAGACAGACACGAAACAAAAATCTTGGAAGTGGCAAGTATCTCCTACTGACTCATCTAGTGTTATATGGGACACCTGGGTAGTGCTGGGAACAAAAAAGAAACTATCTTCTTGCTGGAACTCTTCTTGCTCTCACCTTCTTTTGAACATAGTCTCTGAGACTCTAATTAAATGAAACTGATTACAGGTGCTAATTGACATGGTGTGCAAGATGGAAATGGTGGCTCTCAGCATCTCCCCAGTCCTCTTGGCTCCCAGCAATGCTTTTGAAGAGTTCCACCTGGCCACAATAGAAGGGATCCCTCACCTTGGTTTCTACCCACAGCATCTCTCCCCAAAGCTTTGCTCCCTCCTGCAGTCAATGTACCACTGCCTTGGTCAGTGTACCCCTGAAAGTTACTGGTTACTTACTCCTAATTACTTCTTGCCTGTCTCATATTTGTACACTTATTTATTCTGTGCTCATCAGAATTCAAGAATTTAAAAAAAAAAAAAAAAGTAATTTTTTCTCATCAGTGAGAAATATGCCATGCAGAAAACATAGGTGCTATAGGAAGTAGTTTGTGTATTTTTCCTTTATAAAAGTCATAGTGAGCAAACACTTTGAAGAACACTTTCTTTAGTGTTCTTTAAAGTGAATCTAAAATCAAAACCAAGCCCAACTCCAGATGCTGGAAAGCACAGAGGTATGTTTTTGCCACACAAAGGAGGTGCTACCATTTTGCTACCCTTAGTCTAGCATGGCCCACAAGACAGAAGATGCTGCTACCTGGCATAGCAAACACTCTACAGCAAACGAATACTTGTGAATGTGATGAACACAAGCTGTGGGAGACTGCCTGCAAGCTCTGTGTTCCCCTAATACCAGTGCTTAGGAAACAGATTGTATTTGTCAGCAGTTACCTTGGAGGACAACAGTTACAGTGGGTAAAGTTACTCACTAACTGCTTGGTGGTAAGGGGGTGTAGGAAATCAGATCTGAATGATTTAGCAAAGGAACTCAGTTTAAAAGTATTAAAAGCTTCAAGGTAAAGCAAAATTCATCTGTTCCATTCTGTTGTAAAGTTGTGTTAGGTTACACTCAAAATAAAATTGGTCACTACCTTATTGGGAAATACACTATGTTTTAATTAAATCAAGTCTGCTGCTGGAGTGAGTACAATTATTCCCCTCCAAGTCAGATAACAGCCCAGAGCATGTTTTGATTTATTGGATGTGATGTGGTAAATTAAAAAGTAGACAATCTCATTAGTTCAGTAGATAGGACGCAAGCTGATACATTCTGTGCTGGCCAACTGAAAAGCAAGAAAGGGAGTTATCACTCCACCACGATTGCAGAGAAGAACTTTGCTTGCAGTCTCTGGGTATATTTGATGCCTAGGACATTGTGGGCTCTTTTCATTGCACAGTTCATTCCTCTTCAGTTAGCTTAGTCTCAGCAAAAAGGGACACTCTGAGTCAATAGGGAAGCAATGTAAGAAAAGGAATGAAGAGCTTGATTTTAAATAAGGATAGTTAAATCAGGCTAATTATCTCACAGTAAAAAATACACCTTTTTTGGCAATGAAGACAAGTCCTTGAGGCAGCAGCGAGTAGCTATATTAGCTATGCTAATTGTAGCTGCTGCCTGTGCCTTCTGACAGTCCAGACCAATCCCTTCAGCTGAACAGCATCAACATACTCAAGTCAAAAGTTTTTGTGTATGGTTGGGATTTGAGCCAAGAGGACAAACTGAGTTGTATTTCAAATTAACTGTGCAGTACAGAGGAGCCTGGAGCCAGGAAGTGTTTTGCTGACCAAAGTCAGAACAGGGAGTCCTGAAGACATGAGAAGTACTTCCTTACTTGCAGGACTGCATGATGGTGTTAAATTACTAGAAATTATGCAGAATGGATATGCAGAGAGACTGTGGTGGAAGTTCAGTAGAGTGATGCGTAAACCAGGCGTTTAAGAAGAAAAAGCTTTGCATAAAATCCTGAATCTGCTTTCTCTTTTTCTGTTTAAATCTTAGACTGAAACCCAAACATAAAAATATCATTATGGATTACATGTATCTTATGACTCTAAGCTTTCAAAAAATTATTTACTTCACTTACATACCCTTGCCATTCTCTCCATATAGCTCAATAGACACTTTTCCAAGCCATACATTACTCGACAAATTCAAACTTGAATGACAGTTTCTATCTTCAAATTATTCTGTAGCTGCTGCAAATGCAGTGTCTTCTTTGAATAAAGAAGGAATAAAGTGCAATTGAAACTTAGCACTTATTACCAATGCAAAAGGAAAAACTTCAGATAAAGTGAGAATCATCTTCTTATGTTTATTTAAGACAGGGTGGTCTTAGGCAAATCTCAAGAGTTCTTAGGGAATGTGATGGTATAAATGATAATGATCGAGTTCCATCTCTCTAATCTGCACAAAATCCACACAAATATGAAAACAGGCTTTTGTCGCTACCACTGGAAGAAATGCCTGAGCAGACACTAGCAGCAGGTCTAATGAATAACAAGGTGGGGGTTTTTTGGTTTTTGGTTTTGTTTTTTTTTTTCTGCACAGCCTCTTTCCAAGGCAGAGTCACTCTTTACCTTTTTAGGTAAAATGCACCCAGCAGGGGATGTACTACAGTTCATCATGTGAAACCTACTTACGCTGACAGAAACTAGAAATAAAATGGTTTTCCCACTGCAAGAGTATCTTCCCACGTAAATTACCATATCCAGTCTGTTCCAACTTAATATCAGTTTCTTTGTGATAACATGGAGTTGCCAAGCAACAGAAAAGACAGAGTCACAGCTCTGGGCAGTCAGTCAAAAGCTCATTGTCAGTCCCACTTCTCAGGACATTCTTTTTCTAGACTTCACTGCAGTTTTTTCCATATTTCTTCCTAGTCAAAAAAGCAAAGCACTGTTTTCCTTTCTCTGGTTTGGGGTTGTTTTGGGGTTTTTTTTTAGCAGTGCTTGGGAATGCTAGAGTTTATTTTTGTTAGAAACTTTATATTTCCATATCCTATTAGAAATTTTCTGTCCCTTTTAACCAATGACAATGTTGTGCAGTACACTTACATCGTCAAAATGAAGCCTGGGAGAAGACAATTTAATTGGCAGTATTCTTTTCTTTGAAAGTTTAATTAAAATATCTCTAACTGTTCAGTGTAAAGACTCATTATTTTCCATTCTCAGCACCCTGATTTACCCATTACTTTTGGTTTGTTCCCTACAAAATTGTAAGCTAGGGTGGCCATAAAGTCATATAAGGATATGCTGGGAGCAGGACAGAGATAGATTAGGCCTACCTTCTTTTTGCTTTAATGATGTTTTAATATATAGCCACAAAAAGAAGGGCAGAAAGCTCTAAAAATACTGAAAAAACCTCATAGTTTAAAAAGTAGGATTTGCTTTCTCCTTCCTACATCTTTTCAGAGAGATTCCTTGGCTCTGTTCAGATCTAATATTTCAAACTTTTCATAAAGTCAGAATTAGATTTATTGTGGTTTATTGGCTCTGAGTTTCATCTGAAGGAACTTAACATTGCAGCTATTACTTCTAGTGAGCTTGATCTAGGAGAAGTAAAACATCTTAGCCCATATTTAGTGAGCATTTGGGCATAAATATATGTTATTTTGGAAAGCAGACAAATGTCTTGGCATCTAATGTTCTTGCTCTGTTAGTTTCCTGTGCCATTTTACTATGGTCTTGACCATCAGATAATCAATGAAAACACAATAGTTATGCAAAACTCATTTTAATTTACACTAAGAAGCATCTCTTATTGAAAGGCTGCCTTTGTTTTGCGGGTGCACTGATTTCTTCTGCACCTTTCCAGAATAATATGTACAGTCCATGTAACTTTATTTGATCCTTGGTTTTTCATCCTGTCGTAATTTGTATCAGCAAATGTTCTTATCCACAGCTATTAAAACAATGGAGCAATATTGTTTGGAGTCAACAGATGGCACTGAAACACACTGTCTCACTTTGGGAAGAAATGCACATGAAAGTTGAGAAAAAATATTATAGGAAAGATAATGGGTGATCCTCTTACACAAGACAGAAAATAGAGGAAAGGAATAGTAATAGCACCTTTTTTTCCCCACAGATGTTATTTATTTTTATACAATACTGGAAAAAAAGAGCAAAAAAACCCATTTAGGAACTAAGAACCTGAGAGCCAGATTGTGAATGGAAGTGCATATTAATTATCTTTTCCTTCACATTTTCTACATAGCTGCAGATTATTTTCACTCAAAATATGGCAGAGAAGCTTGCAATACACTTGTAAGATACAAGATATTTTTAGCTTTGAAGCACAGTTGAGTAGAAATGGAGGAGAGCAACATGACTGAGTAGATTCACTGATGAAAATTCAAGAGGAGTGAGATTATTCCAGCTACTGACTTATTCTCTAACAACTTCCAGATGTTTTCTAATGCATCCATGATAACTCTTTCCTATTTCTTTAAAATTGACTACTGAAAAGGATACATTTTAGGCAGAATAAACTCTCAAAAACTCCAAAAATATATATGACAAATAAGTATCTGTATATGTGTGTATATACACAAGCAACTGGAAAAACCTATCATTATATAACATTTTCTTTATACCTAGTGTTTTTTTCCTAGCAGATTTTATTCCACTATAGAGCTGTTGGATGTTCTGAAGTTTTGTCAACAATAAAATCCAAATACTTTTTTTAAAATCTAATAACAATGAAAATACATGACAGTAAATATTTTACTTTATCTACTTAAAACAGAACCTTTTTCTAATGCAATGTTTCCTAATTTTGAAAACACTAGAGAGATCACAGAAAAAGTTTTGATTTTCCTTTTTTTTTTTTTGTTTTAAGAGAATTGTATTAAAAGTTCTAAAACCTATATTAAAAGGTTTGAGAAAAAAAAAATCTAAAGCAGATTTCCTTTTGTTTAATCTACCTAACTTTGCCTGCTTGTGTACCAGATTTAGCTTTTGCACAGGTCAAATTACTTCAATCCCTTTCTAATTAAAAATTAGATCTTCTGAAGATTTAGGGACATTTGAGTATTGGTTTCCAAGTGACACATTCCGTAATATGAATTATTCAGAATTACAAATCAGCAGCACAGTGGGTGACATTAGTTTTTAATATCTAAGCATGTATTTATATGTATTTACATAAGATGTGGTAATGTTGTTTTATTAATAAGTGCATGATAAATATTAATATTTTATTGGTTGTAATGATAAAGTGCAACAAGGAGATAAAGGACAAGAGCTCCAGGAAATGATTGCAGAAGCAGAAAGCTGAAACTTGCACAAAGCTTTCATGTTTCTCAATAGAAAAAAATGTTAAGTGTGTGCTCATTTGCACTACAGAAGTTTAGTTTTTAGATATCTTTAAAATAAAAAAAAAATTTAAAAAAAGAAACAAAAATTCACAGTTCTCATAATTCACCAACACCCAGAGTCAGAGACCATAAACTAAGCAGCACCTGCAGATGACTGGCCTGAGCATGCCTCTCTTCAAACATACAGAAGGGCTGGGTGTTACTGCTGCACACCCAGCCCTGGAACAGCAGCACATTGTGTTGGGCTTTGCTCATCTCTGACTGGGCCAACTGGGTCAACAGTCCAAATTCTGTACCCACCAGAGGCCCTCAGACCCAGGCAGCCATTCTTACAATGAACTGGCTTTTCAGGCAACCATAAGAGTAAAATATTCTGGAGTAAGTATAGCCAAAGGGCTTTTGGATTATGAACATGAACCCAAAATCAGAAATTCAAGGCAAACGCCACTTAATACCAAAGTCCTCAGATCCAACTTCTGAATCACTCTATGCACACACTGCCTCCAAACTGCCATTCTCATCATAAGAAACTTTTCCCCAAGTCTTTCCTGGAAGCCCTCCATGCTAATCTGCACAAATCGAAAGAAATCTTTCCTTTGTTGGAGAATAAAAGTGATTCACTCACTGCATAATTTAATGGGCTGGAGAATCAGGTGGTGGAGGCGGAAAGGCATGTAGAGGTAATTGAGTCTGAAATCATTGATCTGAAGAAAATGGAACTGGACCACAAATCTGTTGCCAACTGTAACCAGATCTCTTGTTCACAGAAGGAATAGAACAGATAGAAAAACAGGTACAGCTGAAGACAGGATGAAAAGGGATGTCTCCCAAGGGAGCTTGCTGTTGACCCTTACAGGACTTCCAAATACCCAGAAAAAAGAGGGCATCCAGAAATGTTTCCTCTGAAATCACGGGACTGATGAAAAGCAAACTGTTGGTATTCTTTGCAACTAGAGCAGGGCAAACTATTCACAGTAAACAGTTTTTTTCACTGAAATGTAGTCTCTTTCAGATTTGGACACAAATTTTCACAGAACACATCATTATTTCTACACAGTTACTGCTGCTATAAATTATTTGACAAGTGTTTTAGGTGGAAATATTTTGGTACATCATTTACTCATGAAGCTGGAATGTGGCTTGAGGATTAGATATGTTAATTAAAAATTTAAAGGCACTCTGATTGAAATCCCATGTACAGTTTTATTCCCTGAAAAAAGGAAATATAGTTTTAGAGTCTGGTGTCTAATTTTAAACACTTTTAATTTTAAATTCAACATTATTTACTTCCCCATTAAAATCTCCAGAATGTGTTAAAAGAATCTATTTGTCTTAACTATGAATAGTCAGCGTGACATTGTTGATTAACCATGAACCCCTAGCTTTATTCCTCTAGGATTTAATCTACAGGATGCCTGACAGCAAGAAGAAAGCATTTGTTTTACAAATAGGCTATGAGAGAGACCATGCCAAATATTTAATTCTATAGATTTTCCAATTCATGGATCTACAGTCTGGTTACCTGGCACAAATGATGTTTAAAAAGAACTGCACAAAAAAAGTTATTCAGTAAGGAAGAATAGGATAAATTCTAATTCTGACTCCTCAGATGTGTCAAACAAATAACTGAAAAATTGTTGCTTTCTGTGTGATTGCCCCAGCTTATGCCCAGTCATCATCTCAAGATAAACACAGCATCAAATAATGGCTAAAAGATTATCAGTGCATCAAACAACCTCTGTATTAAGCACTCAAACAAAAGTATAATTTACAAAGACCTTTGAACTTGCTTCAACCTTCAAAAGAAGAGGAATGCAAGAAAAGCATTCTTTCATACAGCATTCTGACTGTATTCCCCAGAGCAGTCCACAGGTGTCCAGCTCTGGGGACTGCTCAGCCGCAGGAGAATCGTTTGGGAAACTGTAGTGGTGGTTCCTGAGATGATGCATGTTTTGTTAAATAAATTTAGCCAATGGGCTCTTATGTAATGTCTGCTGACCCAAAAGAGTTACTCTGCACTTCCAGTTGGTATAATGGCTTGATCATTTGATTAAATGGCTCAAAATGTTTGTGGCTTTCGGAATCCTCCAACTTTGGCTTTAAAAGACTTTTCATTATTGCATCAAAAAAGCTCAAAAAGGTGACTTTAAAATGTTTGAACTCTCAATAGCAGCTAAAAGAAGTGAAAATATTTTTACTGCATACTTTGAATTTAAGACTAATCCATTAAATAGGAATACTTGAGGTAGAGACCTTACTTATGCTGACCTTCATCTTTCAGGATATAGGAATAAAACAGTCCATCCCTTTCTGTGCTTTAGGACCTTCTTGACAGACAACCTAAGGTCAGTGGAAATGCTCCAGTGGGGGTTTTGAGGGGTTTTTTAAAATAGAGTTCCCTCTCATTTGAGAATATTCTGATGGGCAGTTTATCTCCCTGAACTCCTACTTGAAATCTGCCCCAAAGCAAAGAAATTTTTCTTTTTTCTAAGAAATGCTACTAAGAATTTTTGGGGGAATATATTTTTTCTAAGAAAAAAAGAAGAGAACATATCTGAGAGGCTCCAAGCACATTGACCCTACAAGCCTTAATAAAAATGCTGAGTTGCAGGACTGACAACCACCACAGAAATAAAAAAGGCCAACACTTGTCATAGAAGGACATCAATTTTACCATAAGAGCAGAAGTCTATGAAACAGGTAAGTGGAAGAAACCTACTGCAACTAGTAAAAGGTTTGCTAGAAAAATAACCCCATTTTTTGGAGGAAAGAATGTAGCATCATCAATCACAATAAAATACAACAATAAGCAAGAAAATGGAAGATAAAAGATATTTAAATATTCTCAAGTAAGAAACTGTTTGACTTCAAATTTATCATTCATATTTAGATTAGCAAAATCAGGTGTTTACATGATCTACTCTGATAAATGAGTTGGTCTGCTAAGATTTTAATTTTTTTAAGCTTAGAAATAACTGAGATTTTAAAATGTTAAAAATAAGTACTGATGTCTTCTCTTTGAATGCTGTTTATCTATACAGGAGCTTTACATCTCAGTCTGTAATGTAATTCCTAATTCATTGATAAAAGTGAAGTTATAATTTAATGAGATCTTTCTGCCCTAAGATTCTTAATTGCTAATCTAAATATTTTCTGTCATTTTCTGCCCAATGGACAAATCTGTTGAACTAGTTATAAAGGGCTTTTTCATATACTTACAGTCACCTTAAACAAAAAGGCCTGACAGGAGACACTGATGTTGAAAACAAGTAAGTTTCATAATTGGCTGAAAGCTTATACTTGATTTTTCTCCCACAAGAGCACAAGGGCTCCTTATTAAAAACATAATAAAGGTAAGGATGAGTTCTTTGTTTGGTACAGGGGAATATGATGACAAATTAGAGTGGTTCAAACAGATCGGATTTAGGAAGGCCAGCAGCCAAATCCAACAGTGAGGGCTGGTAACATGGATGGGAACAGCACATTATCGTGCCTCTGGGGATGAAGGATTAAGACTATAATTCTTGCACTCAGTTCTATGTCTGGGAAGAGCTCACATGCCAACAAACTGATTGTAGCTATAACTTCCCTTATTGCCCTGTTACAACACCTTTAGGGTACTTCCCTTAATAGAAACAAAGCAGTCCACTGCTTACAGGAAAAAGATTGAAGGATAAAAGATAAAAGGGAAAGGAAAAGCTTATTACAGTTTTGCATATACAATACTACAACCACTTTAAAAGCTTCAATTTCAGGAATGGGGTGAGCATTTCATGGTATCCATAAAAAACAGCCTCACAAGAGCACTGCAAACTAGCATTAAATCAATGCAATGTGTATTATCAGCTGTGAAATCTATGATCTGTGATATCTTGAAGACAGAAAACTTGAAGCACTTGAAGCACAGCATACACCCCCATGGGGTTTGGGCTTGATTTTCCAACCTCTTCCAACTCAGACCATTCTATGATTCTGTGACTGAACTAAAAAAAAATAAAATAAAATAAAAAAGGTTTGTAGAACAGGTAGCATGGTCTAGGTGCTACTGCCTTGGATAGCTGTGCCTGCCAAAGGTGTTAGGCAAGAAAATTAAATTTTGTGTTTGTATATATACTTTTTCACCTTTCATCTGGCTCCTCTATTTGGATAACAGGCTAAAAGAGACAAGGCTCTTTTGCATGCTTTCTCAACAAAGAGTAGCTCAAGGTAGACCAAGGTAGACTCATATTACTTGGATACTACTATTTGAAATGTCACAATATAGGAGAAGAGGACTATACAGAGAGACATGGAAACCTCTGCTCTAGGAACAAAAAAAAATTACTCCAAACAAGAGCTGCCTCATCATGCTATCCTGTCTGCATAATAATGCAGCTTAACCACATCAGGATGTGTAACTGTGTACATGCAAATAAAAACATACGTGATTATCACACAGGCTGCTATTATGAAGATGTCCATTACATGTGTTTAATTTCTTTTCCTCACATGAAATTCTATTCCTGCATAATAGTATCTAATTTAGTGCCTAACTTCATGGTAATGTAGTTAGAGGGTTTTTTTCTGTTCATTGATTTACATTTGTTGATTGTTGGATTTCCCCTTTCATTTTATTATGCAGTGTATTCTGCCATAAGATCCCCTGAAGCTTTTCTTTTTCAGCTGCTCAGACTGAATTTTTATCATCAGAATACTCTATCTCAATTATCACATCACATTTTCAAAACTGTTTCTGATGCTGACTGCAGGTCTCAGCATGGATCCCTGTTGGATTTCACCAGGTTTTCTCTCTTCTAAAAGAAAAAAGGCCACTTATTCCTGTGTTTTAACCTCTGACTAGTAATTAGTTCATCAGAGGGCAACAATGATGAAAGGACTGGAGCATCTCTCTTCCAAGGAAAGGCTGAGGAAGCTGGGCCTCCAGAAGAGATGACAGAGAGGGGACATCATAAAAGTCTATGCATATCTAAGGGAGCATGACAAGAGGATGTTTCCAGGCTCGTTTCAGCCGAGCAACAGGACAAGAGGCAATGGGCAGAAAGAGATGCACAGGAAGTTCTGCTTAATATAAGGAAGAACTTATTTCCTACACAGGTGACTGAGCACTGGAACAGATTGCCCAGAGACAGTGTGGAGATAATGAAGAACTTTCTAGACACAATCCTGTACCATGTGGTCTAGGATGACCCTGCCTGAGCAGGGAAGTTGGACCAGATGACCCACTGTGGTACATTCCAACCTGACCCATTCTGTGATTTCTGAATTTTTGTCTCAAAGAATATTCATTCTCATCCTATATGAGAGTAGTTTCTAAAAAATATTTTTTGAAATCTTTC
>VWZN01013584.1:214366-227870 GCA_013396955.1 Regulus satrapa | reverse complement strand
GTCCAGTTTTGATGGACCCTCACTGCAAGAAAGAAATTCAGATACTGCATTGTGTCCAGAGAAGGGCAATGAAAATGGTGATGGGTCCAGAAAGTCATGCATATGAGGAGCAGCTGAGGGAGCTGGGGTTGTTCACCCTGGAGAAAAGGAGACTCAGAGGAGACCTTATCACTCTAGAACTGTATGAAAGGAGGGTGTAGCCAGGTGGGGATCAGCCTCTTCTCCAAAGCAGCTAGAGACAGGCTAAGAAGAAATGGCCTCAAGCTATACCAGCAGAAGTTCAGATTGGACATCAGGAATAATTTTTTCACTGAAAGGGTGGTTAAGCAATGGAATGGGCTGCCCAGGGAGACTGTGGAGTCACCAGGCCTCAAAGTGTTCAAGAAATGAATGGAGGTGGCCCTTAGTGCTGTGCTTTAATTGACATGGTTGGGTTTGGTCAAAGGTTGTACTTCATGAACTTGGAGGTATTTTCCCATCTTAATGATTCTATTCCATGAGTTTTAGCTGATTTTGAGGGATTTACACTAAAGCTAGATAGCTCTTGAGAGACACTTGAGCTGCAAGGGTCCACTTTGCCTCTCATAAACTGGTCAGACACCTCCTTGCTGTAGCTATCCCACTAACATTTTCTGGATTGTTTTGGAGCACACCTTCACCCTGTCACCAACACCTGGTATTAACCAGTGAGAGCTGACTTGGAGACCTCTTTTGTATTGCAAGCATGCAGCCAAACCTCTGGCCAACTGCAAAGGAGATTTGCAGCATGTCAGACAAATCCATTAAAAGAAAAGGCCACAAGCAATGTAAAGCAGTAGATTAAACAACTAAATAAATAACAGCATACTGCAATGAATGCTAATATTTGTGCTACCTGTATTCTTGGCACTGGGGAGTAATTTACTGCAGATTCACACATGAGAGAGCACTGCCTGAGTGAAGGCCTTGTGGCCTTTGCTAGAAGGATGGGAAGAGATGCCAGCTGAGAACCTGCCTGGAGTTTGTTTTTGGAAGAGCTGTCTCTATAGCACAAAAAGGACGTGGGAAGGAGAAAGCAGACGCTTCTGCGAGCACATGGTGTGTGACTGCTGCACCTTCCAATTAGACTTGGCAGCAGCCTAGTGCCTGTCTGTCGGCACCTCTGCTCTGCACAGACGTTTGTGGAAGAGGAGCTGAGGTTAACCCCTGTGCCAGCACACACACATACTGCAGTCAGCAAAACCTGCTATCCACAGGTTGAGATGTGTCCTGTTAAATCTGCTGTACTCTGCCCAGCTCATCCTCAAGGATCCTGTTTGACCTGCAGGACCCCCTACTCCACCATTACCAGGATCTTCCAAAAAGCCAAAGAAAGGAAAGGAGACCTACTCCTCTTTAAGCAGTTACTTGTGCCAAAACTAAACACAACACTTTTTAGGAGCAATTATGATCAGCTGCATTCAACCTAAATGATGGTGCTAAAATGCACTTTAGAAAAAACAG
The DNA here is from genome assembly GCA_013396955.1 of Regulus satrapa. NCBI lineage: Eukaryota > Metazoa > Chordata > Aves > Passeriformes > Regulidae > Regulus > Regulus satrapa. Next base: position 226,388 of record VWZN01013584.1, on the reverse strand, counting down.
TAAAAATTGCTGCATTGGCTTGGAAGCTGAAGTAGTTGGTAGCTGGCACAGCTGAGATGAGGCAAACAGCGTAGAAGCTGCAGAAGAGAACTTCACATTTGACCTGATTGAACTTGATGGGAAAACACCAGTGAGGGTGAGAACACAGGGAAACATGTATTTTTAAATTCCAATTCCCTTTAATGTTTCCAAATCCCCACTAAGAGCACTTCTGGATCTGCTTATTCTGGTCTCTGCATTTAGGATTTCACTCTTCTCAAAAGTGCTGTAGTGCCTGTTTGAGCTGCCTGCTTGCATTAACCAGGGTAAGCCCCTTCCTGGAGCCTCTCTGGTACCTGGCAGTGCTGCCATCTAGCAGGGCCAGGAGGGACCGGGTGCTCCAGCTGCTGCAGGACTGCAAGGCTTTCCTGGATGTATAGCTGGAAAATAAATGCTTCAGGTTGGTAAATGGCACGTAAAGGTCCTGGCCTAAGAGTGAATAGCTCTAGTAAATCTGACCAGTAGGTTTTTTGCCACTCTCAAGTATTCAAGGTACATGATAATTTAAACCAAATTTTAGCTGGTACATTTTTTCACACTCAAGTTGCTTTTATTACTAAGGGAAAAATAAGATAAATAATTATCCTGTAATATAGACTAAACTCCCTGCTAAAATAAAAACCATGTATTTTTCAGCCCACAAATGAAATTACACCGGGCTGAAGACACAGGAACGTAAGAAAGAGCCTTAGCAAGAGGGATAACTCTAAGCAATGAGAGCTCATTTTGAGTAATACACAGAAATCCTTTGTTTAGCCCTGTAGATACATAGTTGGAAACACAATGTAAATCTTTCATGGAAAAGCACATTGATAAAAGTAACACATAAATTTAGCTATGGCTCCTCTGTAAATTGATGAGACAACTGGTTTGCTTCATATCTTCAAACAGAAATGTGAGAGCTGCCGAGGGTCCGTGGCAGATGCAGAGCAGAGGACTAGAGGCAAAGGGTTGTTGAGTGCTGTGCAGTTAAGGGGTCAGCCTGGCAGTGCAGGAGGATTTAGTCCTAAATATAGCAAGGGCTATCCTGGGAGACAAGAGTGGGCTGCTGGGAGTGTAACGCCATATGAGCAGCTTTAGGTTTTGAGAACAATGATCATGGCTAAGAGGCTGATTCTCTCAATATGGGCCAAATCCTGGCTACTGGCAAAAAGCCCAAGTGAAAAGGTTTTGCCTGGGAGGAGGGGACAACCTTCTGTAGCATTCAGGAGACTGGTATTTCTTTTCCAAACAATACAATATGTAGGAGTCTCAGCAATGAAGATGAGGTTTTTCCCTCCTGTGCATGCTGTGGTACAGCTATGAGGTGTAACTACTTAACCTTCTGGTCAACACCCTGACACTGCAGGCTGTCAGCAGCTTCCTCCTTGTTTTCTCCATGAAAGATCCTGCCAAAAAGCTGAACTGTACCAAGGAGAGGAACCCCTCACACAGCAGAAGGAAATTCTATTTCAGTGGGGCATTCTGTGTTCTATGGGAGATGGTGACAGAGCAGCCCTAGAGAAACAAGCAGAACACAGCTTCTGGGTAAAGGTGGCAATGCTGAGATAGGGAACATCAACCCTGCTGGGATGCCTACCTAGAGAGCACATACCAGATAGATTTCATCAACAAATTAAACAGTTGATCAAACAGTTTTCATCAACATTTTGATCTGCTGCTATGTTGTCTTGGGCTGCCATTAAGTGGTTGAGCTCAAGATCTCAGAGTCCAAATGTATATTGAAATCTTTTAACCGTTTGCCAATAAACCCCATCCTGACAGCCCACATTCATACCTGCTGTGGGCTGAGCAGAGATATGAAATGCATTGCTGATCGATCTTCCCAGGGATTTTTTCTTAAATTTTTAATTAGGAGTGTGAACACTTAAAAAAGGTAAAAACCCCTTAAAAAAATTCAAGACCACAGTGTTCCTGCAGCATGTGGGCTTAGCAGAAAGAGACCATAACCCTGAAGCCCACAAGAAGTGGACTCCTGGAGTTCTGGCTTCTTGATTAGATGAAAGGATGCACTTGCAAGCACTTTCACTCCTTATTTGGGAAAAAAGAAATTGTATCAGCAGCTTCCTGACCTTCACATGAAGAGGAAATTCTCCTGCTCTGGATCTGACATGCAGCTGTTTCTTGGTTTCAAGAAGCATAGTGCACACTACTGACACAAGAGTCTCAGAGTCTGAGTGCTGAATTCAATTTTGGAGCAAGCTAGAGACTTTCCCATGTAATTCATCTAAAGGTATTATTTTGGAGGTAGGAAATGTCTGGCACTGAGGCACTGTTAACACTCATGTATGTAGTTTTAGACAGTTTGGCAGAATCAGCACCCTGAATAACAGGCAGACTATTGTCCTTTGGGAATATGCTGACTGTTGTTATTACCTCATTCCCATGATCTTCCATTTGGAGAGATCTGTTGCCTTCTGTCACTGTGTCTGCAAGGAGAGAGGTCACTCGTGACTTTTTCCTGGCCCTTTTTCTGCTCGTGTGTGACAGGACATTAGCTTAGACAGTAGTTTGATCCCTGATGCTTTCAGAGACAGAAGGAGAACAGCAAGACAAAGGCTGGATGGTAGATGTCTTTCATATAACATGACTGCTAAACCACAAATTAAAATGGAAAGCAGAAGATAAAAGAAGTACTTTCTGATGTGTGGTGCATATGAACATTTTGAAAAAACCTCCCAACAATGCAAAATAGGAAAAAACCAGAGTATCTGCTCCTATGTAAACCTCTGCTTTAAGTCTTGTTTCCTACTTTGCACAGTATCAGACACACCAGGATCACTTTCCTATTTTTGCCCCAGACACCTAACTACTCTTCTGGCTGGATTTGTGGGGCTCATGATTTTAGATTCTACTGTAGGTTGTTTTATGAAATCCTCAAGAGCAGGAGCTTGCACTTTGGCTTCTAAGTGTAACAAGTACACAACAGTGAGCCTCTGTGCATTTTCACCAGTCACTGTAACCCAAACACAAGGAACAGAACTAGAGTGCAGTGTAAGGAAGGATTTTTTTCTCCAGTCCCACAGAATCAAATCCATGAAGAAGAAGGGAATAAAGGTCAAGTCTTTGTACATTCCCTAACCTCCACAGGAAGGTGCAGGCTGTAAAAAGCCGCCAGGAGCCATGGGCACATCATTCATGTGTAAATACTGATGTAATGTAGCAGTGCTTTCAATTACCCACAGCTCAGGCTCAAGGTTTCTGTGCAGCACTGGTTCAGGTGGACTTGATCCCCTCTTAGAGGCAGAGCACCTTGCTTTGCCCCATGTCTCCTTGTTGGCTGCCTGCACTGCAAACCAATCCTTAGTCCTTTACACACTTGCATGTAACTGTGGTGACTGGACAAAACTAAGAAAATAGGAATAATTTTTCCCCAAGTTATTACATGAAAGATGATACAGACACAGAGTGAATGATTGTTTTCACATCTTCCTTCCATGCTGTTATTTTGCTTCAGACCTACAAAAGGAGTTCTCTATGTCCAATGAATAGACATCAGGCCTTTCACATCCTGTGCATGCTTGAAAACACAAAGTTTGGAGAAGTCACCCCTCATTTTCCCTTGTTGATAAAAAATAACATTTCACTTCCAAGAGATCCTTGCTTAAACTTTGAGTTTGGTTTTGAATTCAACAGGATTCTGTCAAGTTCTGTCAGTACCTTGAGCTTCCTGATACAACCAGAACGCAAACTGACCACTGATGAATCCTGCAAGGACTCGTATCTTTATCCAGAACAAACTGAACTACACATGGGGCAGCTGAGAGCATGAACTGGGCTTAAATCTCAAGATTAGATTTAAGGAGGAAAGCTTGTATAGTGAAGATAATGAAAGCCTGGCCAAGAATGTCCAGAGATGTGGTGGATACCCCATCTCTGGAAACATTCAAGGTCAAGTTGAACAGGGCTCTGAGAAACCTGATCTAGTTGAAGATATACCCTGCTCATTTCAGGGGGGCTGGACTAGATGAATTTTAAAGGTGCTTACTGTCACAAATTATTCTATGTTTCAATTCTTGCACAGGTACATTTCTGGTTTGAGCTGCCTGGAATTTAGCATTATGGTCTAAATCTGCCCTGGAATTAGCCAAGGATCTGCAAAGAACAGTTAAAATCCCTAACTGAGCCTGGATTAGAACTGAATTTCCCTGAATTGTCTTCAGAGAAATGACAGCTGGTTAGTTCAGGTAAAGGAATGTTAATCTAAAACTCTATTCTATTTATTAAAGAATAGAAATTTTAAAAAAACCAAAACCAAAAAAAAACCCAAAAACCAACCAAAAAAACCAGGAAAATCATTCCAAAGACGTGTATCTTACCTGACTCTCATACACCTAGCTCTGAAGCCTACCAGTAAATGTAGGCTCAATGTTCCTACAAACATTACTGTGAGGAAACAATGCATCCTGGTGATACTAGCTCCCAGCACCAAGGGACTGAAAAAGGGATTAAGCTTTTTCTTAAGGCAGAAGGACATTTCAGAGGAGGCAAGGAGATGCTTGAAGGGGGGTAGGGGAAGAATGGTTTAAAAACTAATAACATGTTGTACAGATAAGCCATAATTGTCAGACTCACAGCTCTGTGTTCCCATGTAAAGATGAATTACTTTGGCTGTCAGCAGCTTCATTAGCCAAAAGAGGCCATTCAGATGGACCCAAACCTATTTACTTTCCAGAGCTGGCAGTGCCTGCTTCATATTGCAGGGCCCCACACTGGTTGTTCAATGATGCTGATAACTCCTGTGGGAGCTTACATCCTGCTAAGTACTTCACTGTTTAATTGAACTGACCTTTCCTGACGATGTCCCTTGTATTAAAAGCTGCTTTGCTCCCTAGTGAAAATGGTTGGATAATCATAATATTTTACTCAGAGGACAGTTGCTTAAGAGCAGAAAATAATAAGCCAAATTGGTAGGCTCCCCTCTGGAGGGACCCAGCACTAAAATGACAGAAGTTGCTGCGGACCAAGATAGCTGGCAGAGCTGACGATGAGGACAGAGCTAGGAGCAGCCCGTGGCTGCTCGAGCATGGAGACTCCAACAGACTGGACGACTGGGGAGGGGAGTGCAGGCTGAGCCAGCACAGCACACTCTGCTCAGAGCTGAGATGTGCTGGCATCTCAGCACACCCATCACGGGGTGGGTGATGGCCACAGCAAGAGGGGCAGCTCTAAGCAAGCCCAGCAGTGCAGGACTGTGGAGTGCAGGAGCACTGAGGGACGGACAGCAGGGCGAGTATCTTAAGCTGAGACGTGGAAATGGTGAAACACTTGCTTCTGTGGAACAGAATCCATCTCAGAGAGAGGTCTGTCTGACATAATAAATGCACACCAAATTCAGGTTTGGATTAAGAGTGCTTTGAAGACTGAGATTTGGAGCTGAGATTTTCTTAAACAGAGGAACCATTTGCTTTCAGACCATGACTGGCCTGGGGACAAAGAGGCTTGAAGTGAGAGGCGTGTTTGCAAAGAGCCCCTTTTCTCCCTGTTTTTATCTAGGATAGTTGCCTTATCAGATGGTGGAACAGCATCTGGGCACACTCTTTGGGATTGGAAGCCAAAGCTGTGCAAAAAACACATCACCATAGACTGTTAAGCACCTGATAACAAATTTTATGCTTTGCTTTCAACTTCTAGTTATAAAGCATTTGCTGGCCTGAATGTGATCTGCTACACCTTGCCCTTCCCAACTACAGCAATGTGTCCATTACCAGTGCTTTTTACACTGGCATTTTGTGGATCTCTTAAGTCATGACTAGAGTGCCACATCACCTTCTACTATTCTTTCACTGCAGGAGCATCAAACTAATATTCTTAGATCAGCCAACGTTTTTCCTTCATCTTAGTGTCCTAGACCTGCAGGCATTCAAAGAATGTGCTGTTGAGTAAACAATTTTTTTTCTTGTTCTTTACTTACAAGGACATTTCAGTTGTTTTCTTCTTTGTGCTAAAGCTCCACAGGACAGGACAACACTCATATTTTCCCCTCCCACAGAGAGTGTTTTGATTAGTTGTATCTGGTTGAGTCCCTAGGAATGTGGGATGTGTGGGAGCTCCCATGGGCTCTTGGTGCCAGAGTGCTGAGATAAGGCAGCTGCTGCACATTCATGGACAAGAGCCTCCCTCTGTGGTGGCAGGGCTGACCTGTGAGAAACAGCAGGGCAATACCTGGGAGATTTACAGCACCCTGGGGTGCTCCACATTGGCTCCCATGAAGAGAATGTGCCAACAAAACCATCCTTCTCCAGGATGAGCCAGTAAAATCGCTGCCAGGGCACTACACCCTTCAGCAATGTCCTGCTTCTTTCCTGCTTTTGTTAGAACACCTTCTCAGCTATCCAGTCAAGCAGTCACAAACTGCTTGCTTGGCCTTTGGAGAGCTACCAGAAGCCTACTGTGCCAAAAGGTAACTGGGTTCACCTTCCACATTTGCTGTCCTCTCTTGGCACAGATTAAATCTCCCAGATAACCATAGCTGGCCCTGAAGGTCTACCTTTGCCTCATACTTTGGTGTCCATGAACCACAACAGATGAATTGAGGATATCTGTCAGTGTAAAAATCCAATGAAACAAAATTAACCCAAGGAGCTAAAATTGCCCTCTAACTGCCAGGGCTACAGCTTGATTTTATCAACTCGCCTCTGAATGGCAATTACGTTGTGAGCTGATCAGTTCAAGGCTATATCCTCCACATCTTCTTCTAATTAAATACTCATCGTCTAAACATCCATCTTATTCTTAGTACTTCTACTTAATCAATTTAATCAATTCCCCCATTATTCACATATATACTTTAGCCTACATTTTGCCATCATCTTTTTTTTTTCAGGTGATGCAAGAAATTCTTTTACACTACCACTGCAAAGCAAAGAATACGTCTTAGCCAGAATGTCTTCATACTCCTGTATTTCTCAGCTTTAAAAAGGGCATTTAAGTTGCCTGATATTCACAGGGGACTTCCTTGAAACTTCTTGTACATTCCATCTATGCTGGCCCCAAGGAACAAGATTGCATTCAGGAAAATAGAGTATTTGATGCTGGTTTGAAAAATTCATTGCCTAACCTTGTATAAATGGTCCACAACATTTCTCCTGAGATGAAAATATTTTGTTAGTGGAATATTTTGGAGAATTGCCTTTGAATGACAATTAAAAAAAAAAAATCCTAAAACCCAGGAATTCTTTTCATTTGCTGTTGGTTTTACTACATCTTGTGATAAAAATTATTATGAGGAAGATATATTTTAATTGTGTCCCTAGTAATATTTGCCAAATGATCCCTTCTTCCTTTTTATTTCTTAAAAACTAGAAAATTATATTTTTTACTTTCCAGAAGGTTATGCAGCTTTACCCTGCTTGTAGCAGTTTTTCTCAAATTATCTGTTTTCCTCAAGGCATTTTCCATGTACAGTTTATCTGTAAAATTTCCCTGATAAATCTAGAGCCTTAGGAGAGAAGGATTAAGCTCACTGCAGTGCCTACTGTCCTATCATTACTTTAAGGTATTGTCTGGTGGACAGATTTCTAGCTGTGTTGGAGAGAGCTGCTGCATTTGGGGTTTGGCAGGGGGATAAAATTAGTTATTAATAAATAAAATACAGAAAAAGTGTATTAACCAGGGTTTTGATATGACATTGGCCATTCTGCAAATATGCCAGGCTTAAGTGACAGGTAGCACAGATAGACAAGCTGAACTGTATAGCACTTCTTTCATCTGTGCTTTCTCTGAGACATGGCTCCAGCTTGCAGTGCCTTGCAGACTTGTAGATTTTGGAACATTTGTTCCCAGAGGAGCCTTAGCCTGTTATAGCAGATAGATTCAATGAAAATATCATTTACCCAGCTTGAATAGATATCCTCAAAGTCACTTCAAACTGTGCATCTCCTTTTTCTTACAAGTGAGCAGTGACAATGTGATAGTGGAATATCACATTAAAACTGGGTTTCATTAGCAGTAGTTCCATAAAACCAAAAACTAACCTGTGCATCTTCGTATGTGTATCTCCCTGGGTCTTTGACATTTTGGCTCGTTTTCTCATAGCTGTGGGAATCCAGGTTGATAGCACTTTGGGCCCCAGGAGCAAGAAATTCTTGCCAGATTTCTTCCACTCTGGTGGTCACATCCTGTAAAGGTTGTTTCTTGAGATCTTGGACAGCCAACCAGAACCTGTACTAAGCAAAAATTAAAAGGGCAGAAAAGAGAAAAAAGAGAGAAATCTAGGTAAGATTTTGTGAATAAGTCTTAGCAGAGTCCTAAAACAGACATAGAACCTAATCCTGCATCTATTAGAATTCACAGAAGCCCCCCCCATAAGCATGATTTCATGGGAAAGGGGTGATGTACTTTACACCAACCCCGTATATTTTGGCGAAGATCAGAACACTGACTTTAAGAAATGATACGTTCTTATTCAAACTGCCCCTGCAGAAGTGTCAGATTAGGTATGCAAACAGGAACCCTCCAGAGCTATGCAGCTGGAGGAGAGGAGCAGGCTCTGCCTCCTGCAGCCCTGCTACAATGTGTTGGTCATTCCTGCCTGCAGGATCAGTCATCCACAGGGGATGTAAAATGAAGAACAAACTTAACATTCATTTCCAGTGTAAAGTTGTAGCAATGCCACTTAGAGTTGTTTTTCTTTTTCTTGTAAACTGACCAGCATTCAGACAGATGCCACGAGAAAAGATGACTTGTCATGCCATGCTCCAATTTTATAGTGGTATTTTCTTGACTAGGCTATGCTTACAGACTAAGTATGTTCATAAACACTGAGAAGATAATCTCTGATGACTAAGGACATAATCCATTCTTGATCTGTGAAAACAAAGACCAGAGAATATTTTTGCAAGAGTGACATGCACGTATTTTGTCTTTTACCCTAGGAAAAAGAAAAGCCATTTTGTTGATGGTGCTAGTTTTATTTATTGCTGAAAGAGATACACTCTTTCAGGTGATTAATTCAGAAGATGCATGGTTCCCAGCAGTCTTTTGTTTTGGTCAACTCTATCTTCCAGCAAGAAGGTACCCCTGAAGGTTATCTGCCCTGAGTAACCTGGGCCCTGCAATCTGGTTGAGCAAGTGCAATATTGCTCTGCAGGGAGTGCTGAGAGCTACAGGGAAAACAGATATATAGAAGGCACTTTTACAGCTGCCAGCAATAACCAGCTCTTTCCTACCCCTGCCAAAGGTGCCCATTGTCCAGGGTGACAAGGAGAGCAGGGCTCACCTTGGCTCTTAGGCACTCCCTCTGCTGGGCAGACAGCGCAGAGGGGAGAGGGATTGTTTGGGTCACTGCTTATTCAGGGCATCCGCAAGAGCTGCACAACTTGGAAAATCCTGTGTCTCCCTTATAAACCCTATTTATCCTATGTCTCCCTTATAAAGTTAAACTTGAACTGAAGGCCTGATTTCTCACCCCAAATGATCCAGTGGTGTCAGTGTGGGCTGCCACTAAGGAAAATATTCCTCCCTGGAATGTTTGGAGGAAGAAGGAAGATAGAGTCTGTTCCAAACAAAAACCCACCTCCACCCAGTGAAGGTGGGTGGAGGAGACAGCAGCCTGGTAACTCCTGTGCTGCCCCTGACCCTTGCTTCCTTAATGGCTGCAGGCAGTACCTAAACACCCTGGAATCAGTGGTGTTATTACAAGCAAATGAGGCTGCTACCCCATTTAGCCTGGTATCCTACCTGCAACAGAAGCAAAAAGTCAATTTGGGAAAAAAATGGCATCCACAATACATGCAAAGCCAGGCTAAATCCTCCTTGCCTGTCTGCTGCTTCTTCCTGACCATCAGGGGCCTCATGCCACAGCCCTGACTCACCCAAGCCACTTGATGATATTCCTTGATATGGTTTTCCCATTTCCTTGGCAGGCTCAGTAAAACAGACTGGGGTACACTCAAACGCTACACCAGCACCTGTAGAGTCACATATTTGCAGTTCCAACACAGTGGTGTTTGAATTTATAAACTGAAACAGAGTACCTGGGGCTGGTGGAAGGGTTTGTATGGTTGGTCCTTTTCCATCTTTGAGAGTTTAAGTGCACCTGATATCCTGGCTTGTCATTTGAATAGTGACACCCTCACTTATCACATGCATGCAGAGAGTAAAGGGTGGCACTCACAGCGCAGTAATCTGATGCCATATGTGGCTTCTGTTATTTGAAAATACTTTATCATTCCATTTCAGATGCAATGGGAACATGTGAATGCAGAAAAGGCATAGAGAGAAAAGATGCTAATCATTCCAGAGTAGCTGGGACACTTACAGACAAACACTTGGCTAGAGAGAACCTTTTCTTCTGGCTTATCTTCTGCCCCTGGAGCCGGGGAGGCGGGCTGGGAAAGCACGCTCGTGAGAGAACTGGGAACGCTGTGAAGTGACAGCTTGCCAGAACAGGAGCACCATCCATTTTAATAACCATTTGGCTCAATCTGAAAACCAACCAACCAGACCAACCTGACAGTAACAAGAACAAGCTCTTTTTACTGCAAGCAATTGTGAATTCATGCCCAAGGCTGGATGTCCTCTTCAAGGCAAAGGGGAGTTTTGTCTTGGTAAAAATTTCAAAGCTATTCACTATAGCTGGCATCTGAAAATCAAGTAACATCAAAGAGGGGTACCCAGCCCCACAGCTTCAACTCCAAGGCAAATTCTCTGCCACAAGGAATCATTCTGAAGCCAATGCATAAGCAGGGCTTCGTATGGAATTTATAGCATTTACAAGAGAGCAGCAGGTATTTCTGCTTAGGAAAGGAGCCGACATACAATGACTGTGCTGGAATTTCTGCTCAATTATGAAGTGCAAACACAGTCCCTGAATCACTGCTGCAATTTCTGAAGTGCAAGCCCAGCCCCAAGTTCACAAGGAGTCAGGTGAAGATTCTGCATTGCCTCCTCTCTTTCTGTAGGAGACAGATGTCCAGTGGATGCCTCTTGCATAGGGTAGGGGAGAAGGGAGATGTCCTTGTGTGTCCTCTCCACAGGTGCCCTTTAAACAGAGCAGGACTGGCACAGAGACTTTCTACACAGAGGGAACAGCAGCATCGATCACAGGTTCTTTGTCCTTTATAAAACAACATGTAAGGACTGGAGCTGGCTGATAATATGGTGTCCTAAAGTACTGTCAGCAGCATAAACCATTCCAGCCTCATCCAGCATGTAATTAACTGCTGTCCCTTGCAGAAAATATCCCACAATGGCATTTATCTTCCACAGCTCCCCCAAGGCAGAGAGAGCGCTCCTCAACCTCAGTGTGTGTGCTCTGCCTCCATGCAGGGCACTGCAAAGGTGCTTGGTCACTGCTGTTCAAAGATGTCCCCCATGAAAACGCTGCTGAGGAAAGACAGGGTGAGTAGCAGGGCAGCGACTGCTTCTGAGGTACATCGCAAAACAGAAATTAATTTAAAATCCTGATCGGGAGGCAAAGTATGGATGACTCCAGAAACAGAGAAACAACTGTCAAGGTAAGGGCAGTGTTGTCCACCATCTTCAGGGTGGACACAATACCCCTAAGCTTGGCAGTGAATTCATCAAGTGACTGTTTGAGGCTGGAATCCAAGCACACTTCTCTCCTTGCCTCAGTAGTTCTGTGCCAGTATCTCATGCCCCCCCGGTTTCATGTCTCTAACCATTCACAAATCATCTTCTATTCACCAAGAAATAACTTTGAACATCTCAGCTAGGAAATGAATGAAAGCAATAGATAAAAATCATAATGGCGTTCAGACGGGCAATATTCACATGTTTGCGTTGTTTAATGGTCAGATCCTTAGCATAGTAAGCTTAGCATGGCCAAGACAAACAAGAATCTGTCCTAGGCGACCAAGCTGGGGGCAGGCAGATGCTGCAAAGCTGCTCGCCGGGACACTGGGGACCTGTCAAGGAGACCGCATCGTCGGTGGGGACGGGACAAGCGTCCCGCAGGCCTCCTTTCAGAGCTATGGGGCCGGACAGCCCTTTTGTCGCTGCCCCGCAGCGCCCGCCGGCC
>VWZN01013584.1:146747-214352 GCA_013396955.1 Regulus satrapa | reverse complement strand
GCCCCGCACTGTCCGCACCTCCCGGCACTGCCTCGCACCGCCTGCACAGTCTTCAAGCACTGGCACTGCCTCAGAACTGCTTGGCAAACTCTCATCACTTAGGGAACGCGGGGCTTTGGGGCGGCTCGGTGTGTTTACTGCATATACAAGTTCTCCTCACCGTCTAAAACTCTCCTTTCCTGATGAAGACTGGGGAAAAAAAACCCTGTCAACAAGTTTCGACCATCAGGAGTCATGCAGGATAGAAACACTTTCTACAGGTAAAACTCCTTTCCAGCATCTCCATGTTCAACATGTGCTCAGTCAATGAGGCCCAGGGCGCCCGCATCCATGCACAGCGCATTCCCACAAAGTATTGTATGGCTCCCACTAAGGTCTATAAAAAGGTGTGCAACCTCCTTTCCCTTCGGGTGAAATCCCCATGTTCCATATTCCCACTTTGCTGTTTCTCTTTGCAGCTGACTCTCTTTGAAGTCGGGGAAAAAAAAAATTCAATCCACCAGCTAAATGAACATCCCAGCACTCTCAAGATGTCTCGGAAGGTTCTCAGGTCATAAAAAATGTATAATAACTCTGTGATGCCCTTTCTTTTCTTATCCTTTCTTATTAACTTCTTTTAAAATTCGGCATTTTTTCTGCTATATTTTGGGTACTTCCAAAATCACCCAAGTCAAAACAAATTGTGGATGAAAGATAACAACGGAGAGAAGAAAGAAAACAGACCAAGGAAAAGATTTAAAATAAAAACAGAGAGAAATATACCCAGCTGACTGCTCCACATAAATAATGGACAGCCAGTAAATAAGTTACAGGGCTCAGCCGAGCCCAGGAGATTGGTTGGTGGACATGATCCTGCAAGTTTATTAGAATACAGAAACACAGCTGGAAGGTGATCCAAGAGGTCATCGAGTCTAGTCTGTTGCTATCTCCGGCAGTGAGATAGCAGCATATATCTTGGCCTCACCCAAGACCCCCACTGGGACCAATTTTTCTCAGCTAGGAAGAGATGGAAATACCCCACCACGATCAGCCCTGTGATTTGGGACTCACACTACAAGGTATAAGAGCAGAATTTGGTCCCCTTGCTGTACCTACTGAATGACATTCTTTTCAAGGCATTCTCAAGCATACACTTGACAAAATCTTTTCTAGTGCTATCACGAATTTCTAGGTTTTCCAGCACTCAGTTTCTCAGATGTGCCTTTAGTTCAACACAGGGGCCTATAGGGCTCCAGCCAGTGCTAATCCTACTGGTACTCCCAAAATCCTACTGATACTCCCAAGAGATAACACATCCCCTGCTGCAACAGTTCCAAGATATCTGGGTAGTTATTGGAGAGAGAATCCTAAAAAGATTAACTGTGAATGTTACTTCTCTACCAGGGTGCTAAATGCTGTGCTCTCAAAAAGTTTCTTCCACCTTCCCAGGGTTTGGGTGGGATGTGTCTCAACTGTAGTTGTCTGCCATGTGGACACTGTCATTTGAATCAGTCTCTCCAGGTTTATGATAATAAGGGATGGGCGCTTTACCATGTAATTTATGTGCTTTTAGGTTTTTTTCCACTTAAAGCTGAAATAAATCCTTTTCAGGTGATTCACTGACTCCTCTTCAGCCTCTCTTCTCTGTCTCTAAAGGGAGACTGGATAAGAAGAAGGCATGTGCTTCCGAGCTGGCAGCTTAGGTGAGACAGATCCCAACTTTGCTGTTGAGTGTAACTTAGATTCTGCTTGCATGTGTAAGCATCCAGCAATTGCTTTCCTTTATGCTACATAAATTCCATCTCACTTCTAGTGAGAATTAAGCAACTTTCTTTGCCTCACCTGAACCCTTCTTCTCTCTAGCATCACTGCTACTCTATTCCAGTTTCCTTCATTAATATTTCTGCCTTTGCATCCTGTTATTTAAAGCTTTAAGCAGGCTTGCTGACGTATCCAATTTGAGATATTACCACATAAGCCAATACGATCATAAGGATACCATGAGAATTATAGCAAAGTTCCCATACTAAGAATGATGCCAATATCTTCCACAAAGGATGCAGGATTTTAGCTGTCTATGCCAGCCTGCTGATTTGCCACCTTCCTTCACTACATCTCAAAATCAAAGAAAATGTGCATCAGCAGGAGGAACAGCTCTGACTGACCAAGGAAGGTACAAGTTTGCCTTCCCATAATCAAACTTTCTCCATTTGTTCGAGTAGGATGAACATGGAGGACAGACTGTAGTCATAAAACCTATTGGATTTCATTAGCACAACCCCAGATTTATTTCAGAACACTCATTTGAAGAGTATTTTAATACAGCATATTAATTTTGTACTTCATCACTACAATCCAATTGCAAATGAGTGCCACTGTACATAACTGGAGTAAGTGTATGCAAGTTCAGTACCTGTTTAGCAATAAAATTTCAGTATCATTTATGTAATTAGTAACACTCCCTTGTTTTCTTACAGGTTATCTTTCAGGCTTTTCAAAGCAATAAAGTGCATTGTGTTTTCACTGTTTTGCTGCTGGCATTCTTTCTGTACTTCTAAGACAGGGGAAACCTGATAAATAGGATGGTAAGTTCCAATGCCATTAAAAATCACTTTCTGGGGAATTCCTCTTTCAGACTTTGCAGGCTAGCAGACTGCAGTACAGTGACAATTGTCACAATGCTTTAATAATGTATTTGATTTTCTAAATGAAAAAGAATGAAAACAAGACAACCTAAAAAAGGCTTTGCAATCAGGTTCTTATCTGGTGTAAAAAGAGAACATCAAGCCTGCTTACTACCAGCAAAGGCCAAAGCCAGACTGACTGTATGATCACTGACAGCAGATTTCCTCAGCCCAAGAGCAGCCACAGTTCTGCCAGTGAACCTGCAAGCTTCTCTGGCCTTCCCTGCAAATGCTCACTCAGCCTTCTGGAACATGACTGCCCCCAAAAATCCCACAAGATCCCGTCTCTTTATCCATCCATGTGCTAAGACACAACAAAGCCTCTGCAGGAGACTTTAAATGTTATTCAGATTGTAAAATAAATGGGGTTTACTGGTTCTCAGCCTGATGTAGGATCACATGTGTATCTACCCCATCTTTCATAGTAAAAATTTTGATTTCTTCACAGCTTGAAAAGTCAGGTACTCAGAATCCTCACACAGGGAACCCTGTTAAGATGAGACAAGCTGTTGGATAGTTAGCATTGTACCAAAATTAAATGTAGTTGTTGCAAACCTGACTTGGTGACTGCCAATACTGCAACAGTTCTTAGCCACATGATGACCATACTGTTTCCCTCACACAAGCCCTGCCACAAAGACACAGGTAAATCCTATCAATTGTTAGGGAGCTCAGGAGAAATGTGCTGCATTTCATCACATCATACAAGTCTGCAAGCCCTTGCATGCAGAAGATATCTGACAACACTGGCTCTGCTAAACACTGAGATTACTTACAGATATCTAGTATAGGCGTCTGTAGCTATGGGCCAAATCCTGACATTCTCATCTTTATTCAAATGGGTGTTTTTAGCAGTTCAAGACAATCAAACATTGTATTTCACTTAAGCAAGAGAGTAGGATCAGTCCCATTCATTTAGTCAAGTCAGAAAAGGTTTCACCTGAGGTTTTCTGAGCTGAATTCTGATTCCAGGAAACGAAGGAACTGGTCTCGTCCCACTGGGTCCTTCAGCACCTCATCCATGGAGAAACCCCATCTTTTCACACGCTGCTGACTGGGTTCTTTGCTGTTTGGAGAGAGAAGGGGAAAAACAGATGGAATGTGCATCTCTGCCTGCTGTCCAAGCAGCTGCTGCTGTTTCTCCTAAGTGAACGGAGGAAGATTATTAGATGAGATGTTTTTTTTCTCAAGATTTTTCAGAAATACAAGTTAGCAAATAACATTAAAAAACTATAAAGACCAGGGTCATCATTAAAGCAACTGCAGGATTTAAAACATTATACATAATTTGAATCATTAAAGAACACTATTTGGGTGCTTCATACACGGTGAAACAATGTGAATTAAATGATTTTCAGAGCAATTTCTGGTAGGTTTAATTTGAAGAACAGAACACCATGTCTAAATGATTACTCATTATGTACTTTTTGCATATCTCCTCAAATGTACCTTAGGATTTCTTATGCATCAAGGCAGAAATTTCCCAGCAATGTTCCCTGGGTCACTGGTGAGCTCCAGAGCATTTCCTTGTGTCCCACACAGCGCTGCCTGGTCACTTGGAACTGGCTTCACATTTTCAGATTCACATTTGCATTAGAAAAGCAGTTCCACTAAGAAGCAGTGCAGATGAAGTATCTAAAATGATTACTGGTTTGTGATCTTTTATTTTATTTTTTTTTTAGTGCCTCTGATTTTTGCATGCCTAAGTCTCAGAAGACTAGAAAGCATCCTCCTCCTACTCTCCATGATAATCAGACATTTATTTTGTGTCTCAACTGGGATACCGAGATGTAGAGGCACCCAAAATCACTAGCAACCTTTCTCCTTAATTATTTCTTAACACAGCCCAACTTACATAAGCTGTTGTTTGAATTGCCAGACATGTTGCAGAGACGCCTATGGGGAGAGGTGGTGCCCGGCAGTCACAACGAGGATCCTATGAGACAGTCTGCATCAGAGCGTAATCTGGGCTCACAAAGTGTTTGAAAGCTTCTGGTGTGATGGCGTCATACTATGAGACAACCATTGAAACACAGCTCAGCTGCTCACATTTGTGACAGCAGAGCCATTGTTAACAGTACATATCTATTAAACTATGTGTCTCGTCATGTCCACAGTGATTCCTAATCATGGAGCCTTAGGGGACAGTGGCGATCTGTGCTGAAGACAAATAAGCCAAAGGGGTAAATAAAATGCCTGCTTTCATTTTCTCTTGGTGTAAAGGCTAAGCAAAATTGATAGGCATGTCCTCACTCTAGGAGCAGCACACTCGGGATGGCTCCTCCTGCACTCCCTCAGGAGCCAGGAATGCTGCAGACAAGGGTGCAGATCCAGCCTAGCTGCTACGTGAGCCAGCCTGGACATCGGGACATGAAAACCATGCTTGTGCAGAGCCATGCACAATCTAAGCTCAGAGAATTTCCCTGCTGAATCCAGAGATCTGAACCTGCTCTTCTTGCAGCTACACAGTGTTCTTAGCACACACTCAAAAAAAGGCCAAAGTGCTGTCTAAAATGGAATGCTTTCCATGGCATTCCCTGAGTCCTGACTGCCACGGAGGATGAACTGCAGTGGCACGGGGCTGCCCATACTCAGCAGCCAGCCTTGCCACTAGCAGTGAGAGAGAGGCTCTTTGTTTCCTGTGCAAGGGCTCTGCTCTCCTAACTGAGGAAACAGCTTTGCAGGCAACACAAGGGGATCTTGGGGATCATTTAATTATTCATGCAAGTTGCAACTAGATGCAGATGCAGTTTTTTTTACAACAGAGAATAAAATGGAAACAAGAGAGCTGTTTGTTCTTCCATCTCCCCACACTACAGCTTTCTCTTTTGCATCCACAGGAAAATCATCTTCCCTAACTCTGAAATCATAGCAGAAGCCAAGCATTTATTTTAAATTCCTATAAGGCTGTGACATCACGTTAATTGTGCTCTTCAGGGACACATACATCTTTTCTGGGATTTTCAGCTACGTCAACAGATGCAGGAATAATGGATGCCTGGATTACCTTGTGGGTGAGGGTTTCTGCAGAGCAGTATTTTGCAAGGGCTGTATCTGGTACTAGTCCTACTAGAGAGGATGGAGAAAATGAGAGAAAATAGCTAAAAAAAACCACCAAAAAACTAAAATTATGTGAAGAGGGGCAGAAATTAGGAAAATAATAGATTTGTGACTACCAGAGAAGCAGGTGAAAACAACTTTCACATTCCAAACTACTTGTTTTTACATGGGGCAAAATCTTGTTCTTGTCTTGGAACAGACTTCCTATGAATCAGTTTTCTTAGGCCAATAGCATCTCTAAGTTATTTTGCAAGAACACACAGGATTAAATTTAGCATTCTCTTATCAAAGATTTGCTAAAGTGAACTCCAAGTTCAGATGTGGTGCCAAATGGCTGCAACTAAACACTGGAGAGAAGCTGTTGAGCCCTTGCAATTGTTGGCCACGGGATGTGATTGAGTAGTGAAGGTAATTATGGGGCAGGGCAATTTCATTCCAGTTTGCTGTGGGAGCTGTTAGACACAGGGGCAGGCAGGACAATTCTAGCCCCTCTTCAAGGACTGCGGATAGCCTGTGAAGGCAAGAGACACAGGCCAGACTTCCCTTGCACCAGCATCACGTGGGCAAAACATGATCTCTGTTGCAGTGTTCTGCTTGTTTGTTTTGGGGTTTTGGTTTTTTTTGAGAAACTCCTGAGGTGCAAGGCATTGAATATCCTACAGACATTCCTCCCTCTCTTCATCTATTTGACACCATAACAGAGACAAGCCAGCTTGTTCAACAACAGGTGAGGACTGAACTCTCTATCAACCTATTACCATTCTGACCAGCCAAGTCTCACACATCACACGTGGGCTACAATCTTCTGGCTCCTGTGGCAAACTCACTCTGCACAGTAGGAATGGCCACTACTCTATAACTCATCCCGTTTTGCTGTCAGCATCTTTCAGGGGATTCCATGACAGGAGCAGGGCTGGAGCATTGCAGCTGGGGCAGAGCAGGCTCTCAAGGGTCAAAAGAGATGTGCTGGAACAAGTTTATCTTAGCAGTATCCTTTAGCTTTAGGCTCCTAGACCTGGGCTTGTGCTCGACAGGTACGAGAACATCCATTACCTGACTTAGAGAGTCCTAGATATATCAAGTCCCACATACAGCAGGCCATATGGAAGTGGAAGGGCTGAATAATTCACAGACACCAGTGATAAACTTGAGCTGTGCTCTTGAATCTTGCAGTACAGACATAGAACTTCTTTTCCAAACAATGCGAAGAGCTTACCAACAAAACAGCAAGACAACCCTCACATTAGTTAAAAGCATCAATTATTTTTTACCTCATTTCAATGTCCCACAGTGCTGCATCATCACTTATCCAGGGATTGGAAGGCTCAGCAGGAGTTATAAAGGGGTCATATTCCACATACTGCTCTGTGTAGGCTATTAAGCTGACAGGTAAATAAAGGTAAAAAAAAGAAAGAAGAAAGGGTTTGAATGCTCAGTCACATGTCAGAGAAGTACAGCTTTTCTTTTTATCCTGTTGGAGGTTTTTCTGGGTGTTTGTTTTTGTTTGGATTTAGGGTGCTTGTGTGTGTGTGTGTGTGTGTGTGTGTGTGTGTGCTTCTTTTTATTTATAGGGATTAGTCAGTTTCTCAGCAACCACAGCAGACCCTTTTCCCAGGGATGATGCATGCAAAGATTTCTCTGAAAACACCCACTAGCTCACTGCAGCATTTTCCTCAACAGCAGCATTTTCCTCAAGCTTGTCTCTGATGAGATGCCCCCAAAAAACCTGACGATGTGACAACTGGATTGCTATGGCAGGTCTTCCCCCAGAGAGTCATGGGAAGAATATGAAGTGTGTGTCGACCTGTTCAATTACTGCATTTTACTATTGCCTCTCATCCTTTTCATTTTTGAAAACTTTTGCACTCACATAAATTTATGCACTATGAGTAACTCACCTAAACAGGGTCATGGGCTGCAGCTAAGAATATGCTTAAATCTTTGGAGGATCAGAGTCCTAAGCATTAAAGATTTGCCTTTAGATCATTTTTTAGTTATGCTGGTATAGCATTTAGTCTAACGGAATTATGGTAAAATACTTCAGTAGTAATAATTAAATTAGACTATAGTAAATTATATGCATGTTGGAAAAACACCTGGCCTTTACACTGGCTTGCTTCATGGCGAGTCAGTTAAGGCATATAGCCACTAATCCTCACTATGATGAGATTCAAGGAGCTTTCTGGGAAAAGGACTGTGTCTGCTTGCATAAATGATTCAGGAATTCCACTGGGGTTGGAGTTAGGGGTTCGTTTTTACAAACAAAAGACAGCAAATATGAAATAAATTTTTAAAAAAAATTCTTCTAGTGTATATTGGAAATAGTCTAGGGCACTTTATTTTTTTGCTTACATCTGCCAAGTAATTAACTAAGTTAATCATGCCTCATCATACTGAACAACCAATGTATTTGCACTGTGATTGTCCATGCTAAACTTTACCTCTGGTCCTCCACATCTCAAAAAGGCAGGCGAATGAAAAGGCCCTGTGAAACAAAAGGTCATAAAAGGCAGAAAGTTTCCCTGACTGGCTCTATAGTAATTATTTCTTTTTGTTTGCCCTAGCTCTTATCATGAGGCATTAAAATCATATACTTTTGTAACCACAGCAGGTTCCCACTGCCCCTTAGGGCACTTGGGGCTGTCTCATCTCATTTCATTAATTACATTTCATGACTGCTGTGGGTCAAGGGTTGGAGGAGGGAGCAGCGTCCAATTTCACAGAGCAGCAGCAGTCCTTAGACATCAATGAAAGAGAGGGTTGGTTAAAAAAGAAAAGAAAGCCAAGAAGGATCAATCAGAAGATATCTGCTGTGAAAACTGAATTGCTCCTAATAAAATAATAAGAGGGCATCAGAGGTGCTAGGACAAGTACTAGCAAAAAGGAAAGAGAGGGAAAAAAATAAAATGAAACAAGGGGGAATTTCTAAGCACATTTTGCTGATTCAGTATAATGGCAGCAGCAGAATCATTGCCTCATTGTCTAAAGGAGGCTACAGGCGGGGGACTCCTAAGGAAAAGCATTTTTGTCAAAATGCAAACCTAGCCTTTTGGGTGATAAACTGAATAGCTGCTAGAAGAGGCGGTGGGAACAGTTGACTGAAGGGTGCAGAGCTTGCCTTGAGAACCCAACTGTCTCACAATCAAGGGGGCCTGCTGAGCCTTCACATGAACTCTGATGAGAAGCTGAAAGGATAGCACAGATTTTCATCTAGGGAACTGAGATTGCTTCTGGTAGGAAAATGCTAATTTTTCCCCAGCCATTTCGGTGATGCCGTGTCTAATGAAATTGTACTAACACTGCACAGTGCAGTCAGAAAAAACAATAGGTAGAATATATTGACAGTTTTGCTCAGCAGTTCTCAAAGCTCAATAGCTAAAACTGACAGTGTGCAGGTCCCAAGTGGGGAGACTGGATATGGTAGAACGACGGTTTCCAAGGTGCGTGGAGCAGCTATGGGGTGCCTGTTCCCACAGCTGGCACAGGTCTACTCCTGGAAGCAGAATACAGAGGAAGGAGAAGAAAATCTTCAGCAGTGAGCATTTATCTCACAGAAGCTGGAGATATCCTTTGGAGAGCCTTCCTCTTCTGACAGACAATCCTGGCAGAGTTCAAGAAGTATTTGGTCAATGCTCTCAGGCACATGATGTGATTCTTGGGGCTCTCCTGTGAAGGACCAGGGGCTGAACTTGATGATCCCTCCAACTCAGCTTATTCTGTGATTCTGTAATTTGACTGTTCTTGTTTTATTCACTTTTCCCCTGGTTATTATTTTGCACAGGTTTTGATAGCAACATTTTCTTCTCCAACTTGAGAGCAATTAAAGAAAAGCCATTTTCTTTCAAACCAAGAAAATTATTACTGTCTCAGTACATTAAGGTCACCGTAAATAAGTTCAGTACAATGACATTGTTGTTGTTAAAGTACAAGTATATGTTCTTAATTAAAAAGATCCAAAAGCCCAAAACATAAATATAAATGTGCTCATTTCAATCATACAATGTATTGCATTCAGGATTTCAGAAGGGAGCCTCTGAATATTTTCTCTTTAATTGGATACATTTTCATTTTCATTGCTAAACTTCATGAGTCAATAGGAATTTACATTGGGCCTCTCACCATTTAATTTACCTAGCTTAGTACATTCGTGCTAACTACAGGTGCAGGCACTGCAAAGCACATTTTCATGGGGTAATCCCATTTTACTTTGCTTAAATAAAAAATCCTCTATTATTTCTCTAGAAGGAACCAGCCCTTATCCTATCCTTCACATTCGACACAGTTTTGCTTTAAAAGTGATGTCAATGAAAAACATGGCTATCCCTACCTTCACCTCAGTGATTACCCCGCAAATATGCATAACTTACAAGTACCTAAGTAAATGAGCTGTCATACTCAATACAATTTGAGCTTGTTCTTCACCTATTCATACTTTTCTACCAAAACTAAATATTCTCCATGTCAAATTGTGCCTTGATTTGCTTCTTAGAAATCCACTCCTTAAAACACTGCCTTGAGTAGTCCAGGTACAATCCCAGTACTTCTCTAAGGGTTTCATATACATGTAAGTGGGAGCAGGAACTGATCCTGTAACTGCAGTATGAACAGAGACGTGAACACCATGTGCAACTAATGCAAACACAAAGCTCCTTCTCCAGAGCTGTGCCAGACTAACAAGAGATGAGCAAGAGAGTTCAGCCAAAAAGGGAAAAAATGTGTATTTTCAAATTGAGAGAGGATTGACTTTTCTAAAATTAAACCCTAAGATAGTGAAGGGGTGGGAAACAAGTCTCAAAAGGGTTTTTTTATTTTGTGAATGCTTCTTTTCTTTTGCAGTATTAGAGGTCCTCATTTTCCACCTATTTTTGCTCAGTGGCAGAAGAGTGAGTAGAGAAGTGTCAGCAGTGAGCAGACAGGGAGCACAGCTGGTCAAGAAGGGGAAAGGATTGATGCACAGAAAGGAGGGGGTGGGGGGGGAGTCAAGCCTTTGCACTTTTCTGCCTGCCCTGTTTCTAGAAATGCCAAACTGGAGATGAGGAAAGAATGGGAACACTCACCTTTCTGCTACTTTGGACATCTTTAAACAATGTCTCTCTATCTGCATGTTCAGAAAAGTTATCTGAGGAGAGAGATGACAAGGACATTAACAATATATGAGCTCTGCAGCATGCATTGACAGTATCCCAACACACTATTGATTTCTCTTTCCAAACAGCTTGAAAGTAACTCAGAAGGAAATGGGACCCTTCCCTAGGTATCAGGAGCTTATTAACTGCTTCCAATAGGAGGCTACATTGCCAAAGGCAAAGTCCTAGGGGAAGCTTCAGAAGACATAATTGGAAGTAGAAGAGACACATATTTGGGGCCAAGGATCCTAGACTACTCAGGGTACAATATGATCTCCTCTTTACAAGCACACTCTGCTCTCCCATTTCTCTTACTGACCGGCATCACACCAGTAACACTTTACAGCACACTTTCCTCTGCTATGCACCAGCTCTTCAGTCTATGATAAAAAAGCTCAAGAAACGTAGCATCCAAGTTTAGCTCAGAAGACCACCAAAATGTGGGTCCCTAAGAAACTTGTTTAAAGCTGTCTTTATAAAATGCTAATCTATTGATTCCTGCTTGTCTTTCAGTGAGCTGCTAGTTGCAGCAAAGTAGTTTTGAGGAGAGCTCTTCGTGGCAGGGCAAGGATGTGTAAGTTGGCTGGTCATTCCTGGGCATGATTGTCCACATAACTTTTTCCTAGTTTCCCAAAAGCTCTGATTGTACAGACTAACAGTCATGCACTAACTGATGCCTTACCTCACCATCCATCCCCAGCCTGTGCCCACCTACACCGGCCTTTGTTACTGCCCATTTTTCAGACACCCTCAGTGAACTGGAATTATTGTCTTATTGTCTGTGTCTGGTCCACAGACAATAACAGTAGATTCAAAGCTCATTGTTACTCATAATACGTATCACTGTACAACTGCACTGCTCAGTGCATACTTACTAATACTTTACATAAGTGAGGACCAAGGATAAGTATGTGACGATCAAGGAGAGGGAAAACATACAATTGTTTTTGCTGATATCTCAGTAACTTTCCATGCCTTTTTTCTGGTAGAAGCTCTCAAGAGAGTTTCCATACAGCCACTACTTTACCTGTTTCCGGAAATCCTCTTTTGTCGTTTTGCGCACAGGCTGGGAGGGCAGGTGTACAGGGCTTTGGGGCTGAGACTCCTCTGTAACCCCATACACTGACTGTGAGGAACCAAGGAACAAACAGAAGGGATTATAGCATTTTTCTGTTGTGCAGTGAGGAACAGTGCAGTATGCAAAGCAGCAAGGTAACAAGCCAGCAATTTCCTACTGTTTATACCCACACAGGTCAATAATCATTCAGCCCACGGCAAAATTTACAGATCAGACCGTGCTTGCAGATGCCTGCACTGGGAAGGCCTGTAGGCATGTTAAGAGGAGTTTGTTTTAAATGTTAAAATGCAGCTGGTAATTTCTAGGAGCTCTGAAGGCTGTGTGCATTAACACTTGCAGTATGAACACTGAAAGCTGTCACTGGGATGAACCAAGTGGTAAAAGAACCTAATTCTATACCACTGTCTTTCACTTGTTTCTTGAAGTAAAACTACATATTGAAGGAAGTGCTTAACTAGGTCAAGCCAATGGGTCAAGTTTATGTGAACTTCTCTAAACAAAAACCTGCAGACTGACTTTTAGCTAAGACTTCATTTTCAGGACAAAGCACCTGCATTGAAAGTAATATCATTTACGCTTTCATTTAGTGCTTTTGCTTTTCAGTACATCTTCTAATAAACATGTGAAGAGCTGTGCTGCAATTTAATTACTTATGGAAGTTCAGGGGTCCAGCACTTCATCCAAAAACACAGCAAGTGATGAAACAAGAAACAGCCTGAAACTGTGCCAAGAGTGGTTTGGACTGGATATTAGGAAAAATTTCTTCTTTGAAATGGTTATCAAGCATTGGAACAAGGCTGCCCAGGGAAGTTGTTGAGTCACTATCCTTGAAATTATTTAAAAGACAGGAACATGGTTTAGTGAAGGACTTGGTTAGGTTAAAGTTTTGAGTCACTGATCTTAATGGTTTTCTTCAATTTAATTCATTCTATGACTTCATATACACAGAACTCCAACTTGCTGGAAGTCAAAGACACCCAAGTTGCTAATGATCCAGCCTTTGAAATGATTAAAGCAGGTAAACAGCTCATTATCTGTGCCCAGATAATTTCTTAGAAAGGCACCTAGCTATTTTTGCCAATTCATTTTAATTTTATGGTAATGCAGAGCCATCACACATTTGGGACACAGAGTTCCTTAGTGCCTTCTAGCTCTACCCATCACCCAGTCAGTACAACTTTGCTGGTAAAATGGAAATAATAAATTCACCAAGGAGAACAAAACAGAACTCATAGTATCCCAACACACTTTTTTGTTCCTCTTGGGTCTCATGTACAGTAGATGTCAAGTATGATTTACATTAAAAGAAAATCCAAACAGTGTACCAAACCAACACCAAACAAGCAAAAACCAAAACCGGGAACTCAAACTGACCTTTTTCACTTTTTGTGGGTTTTTCATACGGCGACACTTCCTAATGTCCATTTCTGTGGTGTTCACACAGCCTGGCTGAAAAGAGATGGTAATAGTGTTATTCCTCTGTTAAGAGTCTTCATCCTACCTCACCTTTATAAAACATACAATTGGATCTTTTCTAAAACTTTTGGGATTTGTGTCCCATAAATTACTCTTGCTAAACAAGAGACCCACGGATGCCATATTAGCATTCAATCCACTTATCCCTAACTTTGTAACCAAAAGGAAGTAGCTAATGGGGGGAGGTTTTGCTAGGAAGTCTGAGACAAACTGAGGAAGCTGCTTTTGTTTCATAAACCCAGTAAATAATTTTCCAAAGTTCATTATTTTTCACATATTTCCAAATTAATAGTTCCATTAGTACATGAGCCCAGAATGTCTCAAATAATCTTGAAGACACTTGATGCATTTTGAACTGTGAGAAAAATCCGCATGGTGGCTGTAAAGGCAGTGTCTTTTTGCATAAAACATTTACTAGTAATAAAACTTTTCCTGTCAAAACCATGAAGATCTCCTAATTCAAAAATAGTTTTACCACAGGTCTGTGCACATCCCAGAATGCTCTTTCCTGGCTGTCCAAAATCTTTCTTTCTGTTTTGTCCTTTTTCCTGTCGATTCTGAAAACAAAAGCATAAGTGAGTATGAGTCAATGTACAAGTCATGCTTTCTACTTTGATACAGCTCCTAGCTATGGGTTTTAACCCAAAGACAAAAAAAATTCAGAAATCAACTTCTTTTGCACAGCAGTGTCACACTTGCAAGGACACATGCCATGAACAAAGTAACACAGATCCAACATGGATCAAAAGAGAATTCCCTCTTAATGTGGAAAAATTTAACAGCTGTTTTTCATCTGGTGAGGAAAACTTTTCCTGGTACCCTGATACTCTGATGTGACAGGCTAGGAAAGTTTATAGTTTTTTCTGTGTCAGGAGACCTACCAGGACCTGTTTGCTCCAGGTGCGGCTCCTGGCTGCTGCTGAACTGCAGCCCACACCAGGTGATGCCATTGCACCGCAGTGCCCCATCAGCACCCCTGGCACAAATACAGATTGCAAAGGAGCATCTGTCCGAGGCATTCCCAGCAGCAACAGTGTAGGCAGCACTTGTGGCTGCTCCTCCTTTGAGCTTTCAACCCAAAGACTGGCTCTGCCTGTGTACCCCCCCATGCCGGCAGAGCAAGGTGTGACAGCACAGGTCACAGGTAACCAAAGATGAGCTTGCTGCATGGCCCCTTCAAACCAGCACCCACCCCAGAGAGACATAACTGACTGGGCTGGCACAACAGGAACTTGGTAATTCCAGCCCTGGTGCAGCCAGTGAACCAACTCACTCAAAGCACACAGCCCAAAAGCCACTGGAGGTTGTTCAAAGCAATTCTTGGCAGCAGTGAGCAAGCAACATCCTCACCCAGCTTTACACATGAGCACCAGCTTGCAAGAGTCTACCTGCACAGGTAGAAGGAGGCACATGGAAGGAGGAACAGCCTCCACACCTCCACTTCCAGAGCAGGACTGAATAAGTGTATCACACACAGCTCAGTGTCCCTGTGCTGGGTTTCCACATTGCTGCCACCAGGAAAAATCAAAGCAGTGAGGAAAAAACCTATGCCCGTTGTCACTTCTGACCACCAGGGTCTCTCCCATTTGTTTTTGCTTTTGAGGGGCAATGACCCTTGGCTAAGTCTGTGCTAGAAATGTACTAAGAGAAGAGGAATCAAGTGACTCCAACTGAAGTTTCTGAATACCCCTCCTCAGAAAAAAAACAAATTCTCTACAGTTTGGCATCACTAGCTGATTTTCCCCTTGCAAGGCTGTGATGAGAAGATCTGGCACAAGCGCTTTCCCCAAAAGAGCAGCAAAAAACAAAGCCAGAGCAGCTGCTGTAGTGCACTGAGGACACTCAGCCTAAAACTACTTTTCTGAGTGAGTCCTTCACGCCTGGCCAAAGGGGAAAGTGAAGCCTATTCCAATTTTACACCACACTGCACACACAAACTGAGAGACTCTTTGGAGGCTTCATGAATTCTCTTCACCAACACTTTGTGCTCAACCAAGATTGTCAGCTATCTCCAAACTTACTGACAACTCAGTATTTTAGATTTTAAACTATGAAGGCCCAAAGCAGCTAGATGCTCTATGGTTGAAGCTTTTGAAGAAAAGTGAGTATAGCAATGGGAATCCTGTGTGCAAACAAAAATATGGAAAACAAAGCAAAACTTGCTAACCAGAAGAAATGTTTTCAGTTATTTTTGATTTCACCCTCCCCCCCCCCTTTTCTAGTTAACTTAAGCTTTTAGTTAAGCTTGAATTACAATGTGAATTCCATCCCCACCTTTCTGGATACCTAAAGACTGAACCATCGCCTGAACTGTGAACGAAGAAGCTGATACCAGCCAGCAAAAAAAGTTGATAGTGGCCAGTTCATGCTTATGCTTCAAAGAAAACAGAATTGAGAAAAGATGAATAACCAACAGTGATCACAATGAGTCTGATATTTACATTTCTTTCTTAGGTGATAATTGTATGTTTTAGACAGAATGCAGACTTTTGTTTTGACTTACACTTTTTTTTTCATCTTGGCAATAGCCTTTAAGTAACTGAAAGTACAATTGCTATCCTAAGTTCTAATTTTCTCTTCCAAATGGAACACTGCTATTCTGGTTGGAAAAAAATCCCTTAATTACCTTGCAATTTAAAAGATAATTACCATATATTTAAATGGTACATAATTGCAATGTTATTAAGCAAAGAATTCATCAAAATTCCAAAGAGTTAATCAAAGATAGAGACATATACCTCAAGCCACACCTTCAAGAAATTATACTGCTTAACTTTCTTAGCATCTAATGCTGAAAGTGCAAATTCCTTTCAATGGAACCATTTCGGTACTGGTGTTCTCATGTGTCATCTTCACCAACCTTTCTATTTTATAAATGACAATGACATGCAGAAAATGGACACTCAGAATTTTAGGTAATAGTAGACAATAGCACCCAAGCCCTAGACCATATCCATTTATCAGCAGTAATGGAAACACATTCAAAACAATAAGAGGCTTCATACTTCTTTCACAAGGGAAGATGAGAAGAAATACCTGTTGTAAATACCACCCTTATAATCACATGGAAGGGACAGTATTTTTAGACTCAGAAATACTCTGCAAGCATAGAGTAACACAGACAGATGACAAAATTCTGTTCTTTCCATTCATACAAAACAAAAACACTACACAAATGTAGAAGCACAATGGGCTTGTGAATTACCCAAGGTCCCATGGTGAATACAGGCTTAGGAGCTCCAGATCAGCGTTTCTATGTACAGATAATTAAACCCATCTTTCAGTTTCTGGCACAGACCTTCAGAACTGGCTCTCTACTGTTTCTAGTCTGCCAGTGTTTAAAATTCACCAACACCTTCTGAGCTTAGTCACAGTAAAGATTCTGACAAAGAAGTTTTATCTGTTCAGAAACCCCTTCCCTTCACAGCTCGAAATACTGGTGCAATTCAGTGCTCCAGGATTACTCACTTCACTTGGGCCTCTGCTTGCATGAAGATAAATTCCCACTTTCTTGCAAATGCTCTCTGAAGTCTTGCTAAGTTTTCCTGTCAAAAGATGAAAACAGTAAGAACAACTAATTTCTGTAATTACAACAATTGCTTGAAAGCACATTTAGCATGGTGGAGAATATTTTCTTTTTTTAACTGAGAAACTAAAGACATGGAAGTCAGTGTTGGTTTCAGGTGAACTATACTGCAGGCAAAGCAAGGCTGTAACACATCTTTTTGGGCTGCAACCCAGAGGGCCCTGCCAGGGATAAGTAATGGAGTGTGATGAAGACAGCTTGAGTTCCACTATAAAAAAAATTATGGACTTGTTCCCAAAAGATAACACTGAGAAGCTTTGTGAAGCTGATGACTTTCATTTCTGATAGCAGATGGCTGCCAGCTGCACGTTTCCCTCTCATCCTCACTTTCCCTTCCCCTCTGCACTGTTCTCTTCTCTTCAGTCTTTTGTGGAGGTGCAAAGCCTGAACGTCCCCTGCTTTGCACAGTCCTGGTCACTGCTGAGAGCATTATGCAGCTGCACAGTACTGAAGGCTGGGGATTGCCAGGATGATTCACAAAAGGAAATAACTTGTTTGTCTGAACAATGAACACAGTTACTGCAAAGAATGGCTCCAGATGCAGTTATGCTCTCCATCTGAAGTAAGAGCTCTGGTCCAGACCCATTTGAGAGAGTGCAGCAATCTGAACATTTGGATGTGGCTTCATCACAGCTCGAGGTTAAACTCAGAACATAGCTGGAATTTCAGGCTTAAATGGCACCCTGAAGTTACATATCCATGCCCTCCCCAAGAAAGGAGGCCTGCAAGACAATTAGCAGGACCAGGATGCTCTTCTCCATTACTGCTGGTTTAACTGTTTTAAATTTACATTGAAAACAAACACTTGAAGTTCTACTCTTTATGCTTATCACCTTTACTTCAGGAAACTTATTTCAGGCACATGCATTTCAATGCAAGATGAAATCTTCCTATTATTTACTTTAAACTCTCGTATAACACAAGGCATAAAGCTTGGCCCTCTTACCACAGAGTCCTTGTAACAGTTTCAGTCTGTACACATGGAGGAAAAAAATTAAACAGATGATTTACAGCTATACTGAACCATGATGATTTCCTTAACTGTGGCTACAAAGAACAACTTGTAATTATCTGTAACACAAATTTTTGTGGGTATTTTTTCATTATTTTTATTTTGTTTTAAATTATGTTCACATGTGCCCTCTGGAGTAAATATGCTGAAGCCAATGAAAAACATCACCAGCTGAAGCTATATATGAATTGTGCTTATGTTTGGCCAATTATAAAAAAAACCCAAATGCAACTATACAAGCTTAATCATACCATCAAGACCCCTGCTCTAATTCAGTATAAATGTGGGCTGGGGAACTGTCTGTAAATGCTGCAAGCAGAACCTAAAAATAAAATGCCCCCTGAGATGCTTTGTAGAGAGTCTCTCTTGAAGCTCCAGGTCACTGCTGGTATGTATGGAGAAGCATTTTCATGCTGCATCTCCAAAAATACGAGAAGGGCTGCTTCTCACTCCTGCAAGCCTGTTTCTCTAACTTGTGCTGAGCTTACATCCCTTGCTGGATCTGCTTCAGCTCCCATAATGCTTAGGAAGAGTTGGGGCCATTCTTATCTGAATGTCTCTAATTAAGAGAACAAAGTTTGAATGCAGAAGTAACCTCTAATTGTGCAATGCAATATTCACAAGAATAAATGAGAGACTGCCAAGATCTAATTATTTACCATCACTGGAGCATTGCTACTCTCAGTAGGCAACAATGTGCAAAAGTACTTAGCCACAGCCTCACTGCATGTGTGTGGGAGTGTGTGCTGCTGAACAGCCTTTTGTTGTTTTACGATAGATCTTTGGAGTGCTTACAGTTAATTGGTTGGATGTGAGCAATTTTAATGGTTTTAATAATGAAATCAACAATGTGCAGAAGAGCAAACTCAGCAAAAGGACATGTAAGTGCATGCAGGTTGTTATATTCCTTCCTTTGAGATTAGAACTCTTGGGAAGTCAGAATGCATTTCCAGGGTGGACTAGCTAAGTGGCAACTTTTGCATGCTCTGCCCTGAAAGGACCAAATGGCACGAACACATCTCTCCATGTACACAAATACTCCAAAATAGGTAAGAAGGTAAGGAAGAAGGAAAAACTTCGATCTTGGAAAAAAACCAAAAAAATTCCCACTCTAAAATATATCCAAATATACGCACCACAAATGTTTTCATTGTAACAAACATGACCACATAAGTCCACTAGAACCAACTTTGTAAATAAACCCTCCAGTGAAAAACTCCATGTATAAAATTCTGCTATTACACTGTTGAGCAAGTAAACAGAAGAAAGTCAATATGACAGAAGAAAAAGTTTAGTTGCTCAGAGTGCTACGCTGCTAGTATTCAAAGAAATTCACATCCCTGCCCCTCCTGCCTCCATCTTCCCACTCCTCTCTGCCCTGCAGTCTGACACCAAAATTTGGAATATTTTTATTGACAGTAACTCCCTATCAGAAAACACACTCTAAATAAAGTTCAGCAATATTTTTCATATGGCATATTGAAAATGTTCCAAATCTAATATCTGAGAACTTTTGTAACTAGATGTCATCAACAATTTAATTTCCCAGTGGCACACCTGAAAATCCATTATTTTTCTGAACTGAAATCTGCTATATAAACCAGGATTTCCTAACTGAAAACAGGACACCAAGCTAAACTCCTGTATAATTTGCCCCAGTCTTGAAGGGCTCATTATAGAGCAGATGCTTTAATACAGGGCACTGCAAAGCCAGTGACATTCATCAATCACGTTCCTGATGTTGTCTTCATATCAACCTTCAGACAGTTCTGACAACTAAGAAAAAGATACAGTACAGGTTGACCCCAAAGCACACAACAGCAGCATTCAGTTGGGAAGCCAAGCTATCCCTCCCTGTGTCCATCCCCCAGCTTTAAATTCTAGCAGCAGTGTACCTACGGCTTCATAATCCGCCAGCTCCAGCCTAGCTTTGTTCTGCATGGTCCGTTTGCAAAGATAGATGGCTAAAGGGAGAAACACAATGGAAAACAATTACAGACAGATTATTAGTAATAGATAGCGGGGGGAGGGAAGAAATAAATAAAATTTTAAAAGAAAGAAAAAAAAGGAAAATAAGTAGTCCATAGGCAGTTTGTTTTCATCACAAAGCAACCCAAATCAAGGAATGAGAGAGCTGGACACCCAGCTGACACTGCTTACAACTAATCGCAGAGGCCCTAAACATCTGGGACATCTCATTTAAAAGTGCTGAGAGCAGATGCCAGGACCTAACAAGATGTCCTAGAAAAGGCACAATTGCTTTTGGGTCTGGTAAAAGATACAGCATTAGCAACCTGTTCCCCTAACCAGTTTGGGAATATGCATGCTAAAGTGACCATCCCTGCAATTTTTTTCTGCTAAGAAAAAATAAATCAGGATATTGAAGTAAAAACAGAAACATGGGCCAGATCTTAAAAGCATGATCTGAGCATTTTTTAATATGCTACGTTATCTGATTCTTACATATTTCAAACGGTTAAGAGAAACCTTGTAACATTTTGCTATAGGCAGAGGCTGCTGAAACTCATGTGGCTTGGGATTCTGAGGGGGTCAAGATAGGCCCAGCACACGCCACCAAACCAGTCCCAGGCTGTCCTCTGGGAAAACCCCCACCTGGATCTTGTAAGCTCACCCCATTTCCATTAGAGGCCAAACCACAAGGTTCACAGCACACTCTGGGTATACAGTCAGATCTGAACTTAAAAGAGGCCCAGTGTTACTCATGTCATTCTATTCTATGCTGCTTCTGTAATTTTAACATTCATATAATGAGCCAGTATTATGCATTGTAACCAGAGCTGACCAGTTCATTTATATTTACACATCTCAAGGGCAGTTTTCTCTGTAAGGCACTTAAGACACCAAATGAAGTGAGAGTCAGCTGTCTCACAGTGGTTTTTTTATGCAAGGTAGTGACCTGCCATTAGCAAGTTACTTCCTCTCCTGTAAGTGGACACATGCAAATAAAAAAAAGTATGAAGTGCTGGTGGGATTTCAGTTTTATTTGGGTCTACTGCTAGTTTGGGATTAATTCCTGGGAAGACTCCATCTGTGCAGGACTCTGATATGCAAAGTCTGATTATAAGCATATGTTAGAGGTTTCTGGGACAGATGAAAATCTGTCACTACAGGGCTCAGAGCTAATGCAGTTGAAGCTTGTCCAGCTGTGGGTCAGCTCATAGAGGGTTTTATTTTGGGGTGTACTGCTCCACTCAATGCCATTGCAGCACAATAATCTGATTGACAAAACCAATTATTTATCTGATATGACAGGAAAAAACCCAGAACCTCCCTCTTCACATTATTTTTCTGCTATTTACAGAATAAATATTACGCATAGTTCACACACTAATATAAGGTGACTGTAAAATCTGGAATAATTTTTGCAACTACAAAACAGCATTGTGTTTTCTCCTTAACCCTTCCCTCACTGGGATAAACATGTAAGCCTAGCTCATCTGCAGATGAGGACTGCAAACGAACTATCACATGACACATACCATTGCAGGCTACTGCTTCACCCCAGAAAATTATTTCCAGAATCCATAATGATGAGCAATTATTGCACAGGAAGGAAAAAAAAACCCAAACTGATTATTCATGGAGGAGTGCTAAACCAATTTTAGATTATGAGATAAAGGACTTCCAGAAGCTCCCTTTTTATGACTGCACACATGGATATGCTTCCTCTTCCAAAGCCACACCAGGTTGCAACAATTAATGTTATCATTTAACTGTGAAAGCAGTGCAGTTCTGGAAGAGACAGCAATATTGCATGCAGACAGCTAAAGATAACAACACTGACATAGTTTCTTTATGTATTATGCCTGTCTGCAGGCACTCACATGTTTAAAGCACCATGTTGCACTTTATTAACTCATGAACCATGCTCAGTCTTCTCTTTTACCATATCATCAGGTAATCTTAAAAAAATGGGAAAATAAGTCTTATGTTATGTATCAGAGAACTTTTAATGATGGGTTGCTGTTAGTCATGTACTGATTTATTAATCATTCAGATAAGTGCCCAGGTGAAGTAAATTTTGTTAATCCACATTACAGATTCAGCAACAGATTAGAGGACAGTCCCCCTCAAAAGCAATATTGGTATTAAGATGCCCAAGAACCAGTATTCTGCTTGCCACAAATCCTGCTGAAATAAACAGGGCTATGGGAGAATGAAGGTAACTAAGGGTAAAATCCTGGCCCCACTGAGCTCATTGGATACAGTTCCAGGGGCTTGAGATGCCGCAGGGTTTCAATTTGTGCATTTGAGATGGGCACATATCTGCCTCTGATGCTGCCGTCTGACAATCTGCACATGAAGGGTGTAATGGCCAACAGTAATTATTTTAAGGACAACTGTTTGCATCACAAACTAACTTTCTAAAATGAAACAGTCGTACTCTTACCATAATCTGTGTTTTCAGGTTCCCAGCAGTTTGAAGGCCAAAAGTATGGTGCCTAAGAAAAAACATATCGATTTTTGTAATTTAAGAGATGAAAACTAATTCAGGTGCAGAAAAACATTACAAGTACAAAGAGAAGAATCACAAAATCTACCACCCAGATTCTGCCTCAGGGGAAAAACACTACTACAGATTTCAGTAAAACTAAGGATGCTGCAAAAACCTTTAATATTCCTCACTGCAGGTAAATAGAAGTGCTGTAATGCAAGTACCTCTTGAGGACGATGTCCAGTGTCCTGATGAAATTTCAGACACTGTTGCCAACTCATTTGAATGTGGACTTTTTTATCCACTATCCCCAGAACCTCCTCTTTCCCCAGGAATTCACAGGCAACCTGAATATTTTTATTTTTTTAAGCGCATGAGAAACCTTGTGGTCTTATCTATGTGCTACATACCCCTTGCTTTTCTGGAGCAGCTATCAGTGTGGTTGGCAGACTACAAAACAATTTCCTTTTCAGTTGCAACAGATGGCAAAGGTCAAAAATCAGCTGTTTAGAGTCATTCTGAAAGTGGAAGTCCTGCTAAGCTTAGTGCTTTTGTTTTCTATCCAGGTCTGCATATTGCAGTTGCTACAATTAATTACAATCTATAACTATGTGTGACTGTATTTCAGTTTTAAAGTGAATGAAAAATAAGATATCGGTGATCACACAAATGACAGAACACTGATGGCTTTACTGATTACACACTGCTTTACTGATGCAATGCTACAGATGGGCATAGGATATTAACACAGGCTATTCCTTCCACCAAAGTAAAGTGAGAAAACATGGGGGATTCAAACAATACTGGGTTCAACGCTCCTCACCGACATGTATCTTATGAATTTCAGAAAAAAAAAAAGAGCTACTGGTAAAGGAGGGACTGATGTTGAGGTACAAAGTAGCAAGAAGAGAGTAATGGAAAGGAAGCATGACTATCAGGTTATTTTTGCAAAAAACAGCTAAGAAGGTGTGTCAGAGGTAATGAAAACAGGCACAAAATATGCAAAAATTGTAATAAAAGACAGAGGAAAGAAAAGTCAATAAGCAGTCAGTTTGATGATGTGGTTTACACAGTGTTTTAAAATAATAAAAAGAATTTCAGTTATACTGAAATGTAGTTCTTGAAGACTGCACAGGACAAGTTCTCAGAATGCCATTCTTTTAGAACAGAGAATAATACAGCTAAATGAGCAACCAACATTACCCTTGCTTCTGTTGTGTCTTACATGACAGGAGGATCAGGACTTTCAGAAAAGAAAGAGAATTATCTGAATTGGAGTCTGAATGATGCCTTGCAACCAGAAGGTGGGGTGAGATAAGAGGATATCTGTGATCTCCTGGGCTTCTTTTTTTGTGACCATGACATTGGTCACATATGATAACACAATACCACATTAACAGTAAGCATGAGCAGCTGCAAACATCAGAACTGGCTTTTCAAATAAAAGCCAAAAATGAGTAAAAATTTAAAGGAGGAACAGAAGGGTGAACAGAAAAGAGGTGACAGGAAAGAAAAGGGAGCTGGCCGAGATACATAACAGAAAAACAAAAATTCAGCAAGCAGGATAAGGCAGTAGGACTCCAAGTTTGAACATACTGCTTCTTCTAAAGTTATGCAATCAGTTCAGAAGGAGCTGTTGCAGCCCAAGCACTCAGTTATCTAGCAAGTTGACAGTGGCAGATTTTGGACAGGGCATGGAGCTCAAGCATAGGGTGCTTTGAAAATTCAGCAATCTAGAGGCACAGAAACACTGAGGGATAGAGATGTCCCAGTTTAGGTGATTGCCAATGTTACACATCCTTTATAGAAGAGCCAAAGCCTTAAGCTTGCCCTCTCCCACACCAATCTGTAAGCAAGAGATGATTAAAAAATTGAATTTTCTGCTGTGCCAAAGCTTCAATGTCCAGCTCCTAAGTTTGCCCTGGTTCATTTTGCACAGAAGAATGGCTACTTAATTCTGCATCAGAGTTAGGACCTGAAAGCCATCTTCTTTTTCCTGGTTTAGTTCAAATCTGAGTAAAACAGCTGTGAATTTAGGTATCAAAAATAGTCTCAAGACACAGCAATTCAGTGTAAAAAACTGTAAGTCAGAAGGTAGATAAGAGTGATTTGGGATTCTAAAGTAAAATTGTTTTGAAGTGACTTCATAATTTCTTAGGGCCTCTGTGAAGATAGCCTCAACCCCTGCCTTCATAGATTTAATGGCTTAGGGATAAAGAGTGGGTGATTTCAGCAGTATTACTGCAGGCACAGAAGAAGGGGCCACAAGGGACTCAGGGTGCTCACCAACCTGAAAACGATAGAATGTCCCGTCATCTTTCAGGGTAAGGACATGGTCTGAGATTGGGAAGACATAACCCTGCGCAGCAATAAGACTTCCCAAGTGTATTGCTTCCCCTGTGAAAGAGAAAAAACAGCAGGGATGTGTCAACAAG
Source organism: Regulus satrapa (assembly GCA_013396955.1). Lineage (NCBI taxonomy): Eukaryota > Metazoa > Chordata > Aves > Passeriformes > Regulidae > Regulus > Regulus satrapa. The sequence continues at coordinate 189,460 of VWZN01013584.1, read as the reverse complement.
ACATGCACAGCACATTTCTCTGCTTTCAATTGCAGCTCTGGTGATGACTCATGTGAAATCTGGTGCCCACATGCCTCTCTGTACCCACACCACATCCCTACTGCTTCTAACCAAACCCTGCAAAACAGGAGTGCATAAATCAGCCTTACAATACGGATGAAGCACTGCTCTAATGTTTAACCCGGTAGCTTTTCTGCTTACAAAATACACGCACAGAATATGAAATTAATTTCAAAGTACATTATCCACCACAGGTGACAGCTGACAAGAAGCCTGTTCCATCACTGAACCTCACTTGCTTCTACCAAATCCAACAAGCACCTGCAACACCAGTTCATTAGCAGCATATTTATTCATAAAGACACATCCTCGCACTGTAGCACTGCCCTTTCCTAGAGAAAATGTTGCAAAGGAGAGTTACATATCCTAACGCTGCCCAGGCAACCTTCCCCAATGCAGAGGCACATCTGTGCAGATTTTCAAGCAATGCCAGCTGTCAAAAGGTGCATAATCTTTCACAGTGTTGAAAAAATCATCTGCTCATACATGCCCAGATAGATAATAAAGCTGTTTGCAGCTGAAATTCAGATTTGGGACCTGTCAGGATGCATGAAAAGGAATTTGTGTACAGGGATGCCCTGCTGGGTGATTCAACACTGCCTCTGTCTGTTTTTACATGGTGATAGTAAGGCAGCTTAACAATGGTAGGTGAAATTGTGGATTTCTTCCCTTTCCTGAATAGGAAAAGAAACTTCTGGACCTGCAGATATTTTCTTCCCCTTTTCTCCATAGGTCTTCACTTGCCTCAATGATTTTGATTTCTCTGAAGAGTGAATTCTTTTGGACTGTGCCCATGCACCGATCACTCTTTATGGCTGATTATCCATTTATCTATTTGCTCTATTTTATAAATTAAAAACCATTACCAGATTCTATGACCCTGGCCAAGAATGACACCGACACTATGTCCTGTCAGTTGTGGCTACCTTTCTTCATATCATGAAAACCTGCATTTGCTTGCTTAACCACACACATCCACCAACTTCTTTCTGAAGTCTAGGAACAAACCTTAAAATCAGTCTTCTGTAGGTAGCAACTGTTTCACAGACAGGCTAAAATTCCTGCAATGGTATTTCAGTGTCTTGCAGTACAAGGCATTAGACTTAATGAAGATGTTGACTCTTTTCCTCCTCTTTCCCTGCAATGCCTGAATCAACCATGTTCTTTTAGTGGCATTTTAGACTGCAGCAGTATAGTATTTACTGTCTAATGGCACACACAGTACAGATGGAGCACACCTCTTTCTCCCCAGCTGAGGTCACCTTACCTGCATCCTCAATGCTGAGGTTCTTCATAAGCCACTGCACAATATCAGAACCTTAACAAACAAATGAACAAGAATTTAAGAAGGCGTTAGACATTGAGACAATAGGGTTTGAGTGCCCTAGAGAGAGATAACATTGAGATAGATACAATAGAACCGACATGAACTTTATTCCATTTTACTTTTTATTTCCACTGAGGTTTCAGAGTGTTTTTCCTTCTTGTGCCACACTGCAGTGCTGACAGGTACTAAGTCCCATGGAGCTTTCTGTGCAATACGAGACTTAAGAGACCTGAAGTCAGATATTAACCTCACGGTTCCCTGTAACTGCTCTCTCCCATTTTCTTCTTTCTCATCTCAGCATACAGAGTTAAGCTTCTGCAAGCACTGGTTAGCAAGGAGATGAAGGAGCATTTACTGGCACCTCACACCTGTAACGTGTAGAGGTATAGAACTGAAACATTAGTCAAAAACAGAGAGGAAGGCCTTGCTGATGTCAAAGACAAGCAGTGTCTTAGAGAAGGAGGTGGTACTCAGAGTGCCTGCAACCACAGCCCCTGTGAGTGATCACCTGGTGGTGATCACACAAACTGAATGGTGGCCTGGAAGAGTGAGCCTTTAAAATCTATCAGGAATCTTAAACATCAGGAAGTTCATTAGGCTTTCAGGGCCCAACATGTATTATGAAAGTCATAGCTATCTTATAAAAGAACATAAAATTCTCTAGGATTGATCTTCTGCATTTATACAACCTCTGTTGCTTGCATGGAGATCACAGAAGTGGAAAACTTGTCACTTGTTCAGTAGAAAGGCATGTTACCAAAATGCATTGGAACAAGGCAGTAAAATTTACTTAAATCACATACTCAGAAAGTTAAGCTTAAAATTAAACATAATGATGTGTACAAATCAGCTAGCTGGAGTTCTCCAAAGTCAAAGGCAATCAGCAAAGACACTTGGATGAAATATGGCAAGCCCACACTAAGTTAAAACAGCATTCATCACAACCTAACAATGCTGTGTCTGGATGAAGACATAACACCAAGCCCTTCTCAGCATACAGTCAATTTCCAGAGAAATATTTGCATTCACCTACAGTAGGCTAGTAGACCCAGTAACAGTTCACAGAAGCATAGACTGGCTTGGGCTAGAAGGCACCTAAATATATCCAGTTCCAATTCCCCTGCCACAGGCAGGGATGCCACCCACTAGACCATGCTGTTTAAAGCCCCATCCAATCTGGTTCAGGCTTACAAAACAAATCCCAGAGGATCTTATGTATGTGGAGCACTTCAGAGCTCAGACACAGATTGAAGGAATTGAAGGAGCATGACCACCATTGTTGTTCCAGAAGAACATTTTGCTTTCCACAGGCCCAAAGCATCCCTGTGCCCTCAGCAAACCTTAAATATAATAAAGGCCAGGAATCCCAATGTACCACCGAGAGAAACAACAAGCTCTGCTAGTGTCCCAGGTCCCTGCAGGTCTGACTCTCCCATACAGGTGAAATTCCCATTAAAAACGTGACTCTACCCCCACACAGAAGGGGACAGAAGCTCCCACTCCCCTGACAATGGAAGTTGACCCAGAACACTACAAAGAGCACCAGTAAAACCTCTTCAGGTTTTACTGAAGTCAGGTTTCAGCAGAAGGCAGCAATACAGACCTGACCTACGGTATCCCCCACCCAAGGCAGGGTGAAACAACAAACTCATGCCCCGCAGGAAATCAGCAGGGCTCCTGAAGATCAGAGAACATCTGATTTTGCTTTAATATTGGGCAAACAGATGTGATCAACAAACAGCAGCTGGCCATTGTCTTAACCTGCCCTGAAGGTATCAATAAACCAGATACTAAAGGACCAATCTCACAATCTTGTATTCTCAGCAGTAGTCATTCTCCACGCCTCCCAACTTCACCTAGGAGCATTTTCAGTTGCCATTATCCTATTTGGAAAATTATTCCAGATTTTTTTTTTTTTTTAATAGATGGAACTCTTCCTGTAACTTTGCAACCTAAGCTTGTTAATATGCAATTTATATGCATTTTATAACTGCATTATCATTGAAGAAAAATAATGATTCTTCTTCCTTGACAGTTTCTCCTGCATGTTTCTACAGAGGGTTGACACTGTCTCCCCACCTCCATCTCATTAAACCAACCCAACTTCTCCTATGGCTCTTAAGGTGGACTCTCCCTATTACCATTCAACAACTTCTCAAATTTAAATCAACTTGTTTGCACTGAGCTCACCAAAACTGCAGTTGGTGCCTGCAGAACAGCAAACCAATGCCTCTGGTAATGGTTCCAGCACTTTTTTTCTCTACTAAAACCACCTTGCCAGATGCATCCTGAGGTCATGTAATTTTTTTGAAAAATAAATTTATTCAGAAAAATATGTATGAGGGGTACAAAATTTTCTGCTAAATCAGAAGGCATCTAGTGAACACTGTTAGCTGAATAACATATGGGGAATATGTTCAGAACCATGTTGTTTTGACAAGTTTGTTAATAAAATACTCTATTTTATAAACATGGGTTTTCCCTTTTACCTTTTATAAAAAAAAAAATTAAAAAATAAGAAGACAGAGCACAACATTTCTGATTAGAAAGCTAATTCAAGAAGATTCAAATTGCAGTGCTTCTGTATTGTTAGAAACAAAACCTCACAAAATACTGTCTTGATTTGAAAAAACCCAGAATCTTTCTTGGTTTTTCAGTTCTTCCCCCAAACAAAACAAAAAACCACTGTTTGTCCTGATTTTGGTCTCTGGTTACAGCTTGCAGTGATCTCTTGGGCCTTGTGATGTGAGAGCTGACACCTGACAATCATCTACAGTATTGCATCGCTTCGCTCACAGGAGGTGAAGTGCTTTCTGCATGGCTCCTTTCCAGATGTACAGGAACGCTTTTCCTGGCTTAGGACTAAGTCTCACTCCATTTTTACATAGATTTTTACATAGAATGATCATGTCCCCAGCTCTAGGACACTTGTGAGGAATCTATTCAATTTCCATCAAACAACAATGAAAAATTCAAGTAATGCTGAAAGCTGGCTCCCAGTCTTTCTCACCCCTCATAAGAAAGGCTTAAATGAGCAGGAAAGGTTTAAAGAGGTAAGTAAACTGAAGGCACTGACTCACACAGAACTCCTGTGATCAGCCACTCCAGAATATAAGCAGCACTTGAGACCAGGAATTTTAATTTGTCTCTGTTAAAAACATGAAGTCATTCCTGAATGCTGCCAAGAGCCTGGAAGATGTTATAGCTGTTCTCCAGTTGTCCTGAGGCAGACAGATTATCTTTCTGCTGAGCTTGCTGAACCATTATTTATCACCTGCCAAGACTGATTACTCACCCCTGGGACAATGACAAGTCTTTTCCTTCCTCTGTTAATTACTGTCATCGTTAATAGCCATGTCACTAATTAATATTCAATCATAATGAGAACTCTTTACTGTCATGCCCCATAACACCTTCAATTTTTAGGGCTACCCTTACACATTGGCTTTGCATTTGCTTGTGGCTCTTTCTATCACTGCAACCTCCTTTCGTCCACCTAGAAGTACTACTTATGCCCTTCTTGAAATGAGAAAATTTAGATTTATCCTTCTAAGACACAGTGAAGATTTCAGAGATTCCTTTACAACACTGTCATCTGCCAGACCAAGCAGCAGATGTGTCTATCTGTGAGTTTTTCAGAAAACATCGTGTTCACCTCTCCTTTAGATAAAGCCTGGTGGATGGCCCACATAACCCACCTTCCCAAAAAGGTATTTTCTCACATTTCGCAAGCTCTTTCAGAGGACACCCAAGGAAAACCCTCGACTCTGACATGTTTCTACTGTACACTAACAGGGCATTTGAAATCTTCTGAAAACCAATAGCTGGGCATATTTTCACAATAGGAAGCATTACTGAACCCAGGTAGAGGAATAGCTTCCACCTTCTCCATTCTCCTCTCTATACATCTACATTTCCTCTGAGTCAGAATGTCATTCAAGAATGGCCAACATCTTTTGAATACCTATTTCCTCCTCATCTACAATGAAACATATATTTTTGCCTCAGGCTCTTCTTTGAAGCTGAAGTTGCTTAACACCAACCCTATAGCAGTATTTCTATATGCAAACACATCCACAATGACCATTTATCCAGCTACATGTTTAGAGACAGACCAGCATTTTGTATTTATTGCTACCTTCCACATTTTCTCTTCAGCCTCAGTGACCTCATAATAGTAGCTAGTGTTCTCTGCTGGCCATTGCCTGTCAACATGACAAATGAGTGATAAGACATTGAAAGAGAAATTTTAAAAATTCACAAGGTGTGAGGCCATCAAGCAAGACGCAGTTGGTGAGGTGAGTCACCACCCCTGTATTTGATACCTTATCTACTCAACCTATGTTGTTCTACCTGTTCCAGAAAATGTAGGAAGAAAGGTTTGCCCATCTTCAACATGCTGAAATGACAAAGGCACTCAGGACAACACACACCCGCTAGCTGTTTCTAAAGATCTGCAGATCCACCTGGAGTGGAGCCTGTACCTCTGGTTCTGAGCGAAGGAGCCAGGACCACCGGGGTCTGCTTGTCATCCAACAGACTAACCATGTCCCTGACAAGGCCTACACCTGTACACACGTGTGTGTGTGTGTGTATACAAATAAAAAACCACAGGAGTATTTCTGAAACCTCAGCAATTGTGTGCATCTTTATTTTTCTTTTTAGGCCAGAAAGACAACTGCTTTTTTTGTTGTGTCCCATGATTGCAGGGCTGACAAGCACTGAGTGGAGCTCTACAGGGATTTAAGTGACACACCTTGTGTGGCCAGGTGTGGCACCAGTGACCAAGGATTTAGATTTGTCCTGTTGCATGGGACTTGTTAAGCTGAGCCCTGACCACTGGGTGCCATCAGCTGATAGGTTGGGCCATCCCAGATCTCAGATCATTCACACTGCATTGATAGATAGCATCACTGAGGCGAGGTCTTCAAAACTTTTAATAATAAAACAACATGAGAAAACGTGTTCTCTCATACCTGTTTACAGAAGTATACAGAAAATTGCTTGGTTATTTCCTGGTTTTTTGTTTTTTGTTTTTTTTTGTTTTTTCAATGTTACTGCAACTCTAATATTCTCTGAACATATTTTGATGGTTTAAAAAGTATTAAGTACTTTTGCATGGCAGGGGAAATTTTTTTGGTCTGGTTAGGATAGGGTTTTTTGTTTTGTTGGTTTTTTCCATGACAAATGTGAACTGTTCAGCTCCTTCCTAGACCTTATCTACAGACTCCATGGGCAAACAAGCCATGTGCCTGGCCTCTGATGTCAATCACCTCCAAACTCACAGTCTAGACAGTCTTTTGCTGAAAGGGTAAAAAAAGTCCCCCTTCCTGTCACTTCATTCTTGAAAATAGATAGACCCATTTTAGCACCAAATTTTCCAAACAATTTGCTCCTGAACTCAGAGCAATCTTTAAATATTTCTATAAGAAAAGCAAGAGAAAAAAATCACAAGCAGTTGAAATGACATAAAAATGCATGCACAGGTGTACGAGCAGACACTCAAGCTGTTTTTTATGCTGCCAATCATGGCAATCACACTATTAAATGAAAATAATGTCTTGGGTCCTTCCCCAGCCAGTTCTGAGTCCTTGGTAAATCTAGGACAAAAAGGTTAATTATCCCCACTTTTACCACTGTGTTTGCAAAAATAAACAAATTAATGTCCCCCATGATAAAGGGCAAAACAATTTCATACAAAATTTCTCAAGGCCTTTAGCACTCTGTGCTACAATTTTTCTTACACAGAGCCCCCCCCTTTGATGCCCACAGTGATTTCAGCTAAGTTGGAAGTACAGACTACTGCTCACAGTAGGGATTTAGCACAAAGCAACAATTTTTATGGTGGGGCAAAAAAAAAAAAAAAGGAACATCTATGTCTCTCTTTAGTATTCTGTAACAAATATTGAGGAATTGCTTTATAAAATTTACCTACAATGAGTACATAAATAAATACCAATGCCAACTAAAAAAATATCTCAGCAGTTGACTCAGAAAATGTGGTAATTGCAGCTCCCCTTCATCAGCATGTGGTAATTGCACCACTCAGTGTCAGCAAGGAGCATCATCAAAGCTACAGCAGCTTAAGGAGCATCATCAAAGCTGCAACAGCTCAGAGCTCCTAGCAATAGCAGTTTTCCTTTATGTTACACTCACTTTAAATCTTGTTTGTGAATTATTAACAACCATTAGCAGCAGTGTTACCCCTTTTTGATCAAAGCAGCCAAAGTTTCTAAGGAGTCTTTTTGTTCATTGTAAACTTAAGAGCTTGAATTTACAATTTACTTTTCTTGTAATAAAAAAAAAAAAAATTGAAAACATAGTACTCTATGTGAAGTAAGAATGAGGCTTGGTGTGAAGGTGGAATACAACTTCTGAAAGATGGAGATTTACAATTGCAAAATCCAAATTCCTGTGTACTTTCAACCCTGTTAATACCTCCTTCTTCTGACCTGCTATTCCGAGAGACTTTCGCCTTCTCATCGTATTGGTCAAAAAAGTACAAACTAAAAACTACAAAGTACACACTCGCCCGACAATGCAGACCTATAGAGAGATTTTCACTAGGCAGGAATCAATAAATGACATGATGGTGCAGAGCTCTGTGCGGGCTAATTTACCCAGGTAACAAAGATAAATTAGATCTTAAGATCTCAGAGATACCACAGCCAGACTTCTTTACTTACAAGGCTGCCTATCTAAAAATAGCTGAGGTACCTTTACAAGGCATGGAAGAAAGTAGCAGCAGACATGCCTGAGGACACTGCAATACCCTCCCAGCCCAACACCTAGAAGCAGGCAGCCATGCCGAGGAGCAGAAGGATGCCACTCACCGGAGCCCTGGATTTAAAATGACTGCCCTACAGTGGTGTCAGTAAGGCTGAGTTAGCAAACCTCTTTAATGGATGCACAGTTAATCCCAGTGAAAGATGTCTGCCAGGGCAGCTTAAACCAGGTCCTCAACTGGAAAAAAAGTGATAGCAGCAAAAGGTCTTTTTCCAGTTGACCTGCCCAGCTCATAAAGGGTTTGGTGTTAGGCCAGCCTCAGTGTTGTTCTCACTGCACTTCGACAGAGCTGTGTCGTGTCAGCGCAGCCCTCACGCCTGACACTCAGCGCCTTTGGCCCTCGCTGGCCTTTGCCCACACTGAGAGATGCCAAGCTGTGGCCTAAACCACAGGGGCAGCCACGCATCTACTTGTCCTAAACACCCTGCACCTGACTTGGAACACCTGAGCTGCCATCATGTCTGTGCTAAAGACAGGCCTGGCATCACCAAACATGCTGGTAAAACCTGAATGCACACACCCTCCAGAACCCAGGATATACCATAACCCCAGCACCATCCCCATGCCGTTGCTTCACTTGGCTAGCATTTGGCCTAAATTAGAGAGACACTGTTTGACCTGTGCCCAAATTGTATTCTTTCCTCAAATACAAATCATATCAAATTGCTGTTAGTACAAGTATGGGAGGAAATTGCAAACCAAAAAGAATTAGCATTGGACACTTTGTGTCACTGAAACCCACACCTCCTGTAACACCCACAGAAGATGAGCACATTGCCTCGAGAGCCCTTATAGAGGTGTACAAGAGGCAGGAAAGTGGTACCTTGCACTCCCAGCCTCCCAGCAGCACTAGTAACAGCATTTTGCAGAAGCATCTGAAATTACCACCTTCTACAAATTGCTGAGAACTGCGCATGTGTTGAGATGCACCTGTATACCTACAATTGATCATAAATTTCCAGCTGCTTTTCAGGGTGCTCTGCCTTTGCATTACTCAGACTACTGAAGTGGCTCATACAGCTTAGCAATTTGGCTCTCTGCCATATAGTAGTGTTTAGGCACTGTTCCTCATGTTGTCAAAATGATTTGGCAACAAAACAGCAAAGGAAGCAACTCTGAGCTCTGCTGGAATCAAGGCTTTTGAACATTCCTGTGTCGAGTCTTGTTAGGGATGAAACATTTTTACTTCTATTCAATTCGTGTGCACAGCCTTTAAATCAAAGGCAATGTTTCTGTCATTTCAATCATATATTAATATTTTTAATAGTTAATTTCCATCTCCAGGAAACAAGAAAACTGGTAAAACATAAAAGGTGACTGGTATATTTCAGCATGCAACTATCAGGTCACTTCACACCATGTCCTCATTCACAAACTGAATTTCAAAGGCTGCTACATCAAGGTCCTCCTTTCCCTCAGCAGTGCTATAACAGTTTCCCTGCAAAGGTGTAAATGTCACCGAGTGGTGCAAGACAGCAAAGTGTTCTGAAAGCTGCAGCGTTTTAATCATTTTGGCACAAAATTTATTTACTAAGAGATCTGGAATTGTAGTACTCACCTATGCCAGATTCCTATGAATTTCTGCAGTAATTCTGTTTGAAAAAGTAAATTTAAAAATCTCCTACAGAGCTCTGGCAACAACAGATCTCTCCCAGGATCACACACTCCTGTGTTAACTGCAGCAATTTGATCATCTGTGATCTATATTACAGAGAAGGGTGGTTACTTTCATCCAATTCTCTAAGAAAGCCACTTCCCCCTGATACATTGCTACCTGTTGTTTTTCCCCCTTGTGTTCTTCAGGAAAGGTTGAGAACCACACACAATGTCTGCAGTGATGCAGTAACAGTCAGATTACCTGGAAAATTAAATGACTCAGTGTCTTTAACTCTCTTCCCTCAGGAGTTCGTTGTTCTTAAAATAAAATAGTCAATATTGTACATCTTTCCCAGCCCTCTTCCTGCTATGTCTTTCAATCACATATAATGCTGACTGCCCTGGAGTGCAGTTGGCCTCACTGGAGCTCTGTACTGGTGCAGCAGTCCATCAGGGACAATTCTCCAGCAGGATTAAGGTAGAACATGTAATTTCTTTTAGTCAAGGGTATTGCCAAACGAATTACAATTCTCTATATATATGCTGACAATTTACTTAGTGCCATGCAAAACTAAGAGACAATATTGGCACTAACACTAGAGGCTGTATTTTAGACAGGGCTCCTTAAGCTATGTGTTAAAGAGACTTCTACTGGGCAAGGAGCAGTTGATTTTGCTGGCAACACCTTGTTCCTGCATTTCACATTGGGGCAGAGATATGTGGGAATTCTAAATGTGCAGAAGAATTTAATGATGACACTGAAACAACCAACAAGCAAAAATTGGTTAGCCACAATTAACAAGTTCAAAATAGGTAAATTATTTGTTCTTTCTTATATTTGATTGATTCCACAAGGATGTGCATAATACAAGCAGTAAACACGACAATCATCATTTCTTAAATACCCATATTTAAAAATTACATTTCCCGTCTGGTCAACTCTTCAGGTTTATTTTACTAAACAAGCTCTGAAAGTAAGAAGCATTTTGAAAAGCTGAAAGCTGCATTGAACTACTACCATTCAGTTTAAATAATTGATTCTAATGGTCTAAACACCACGTATCATATCCATGAATTGTAGAAAGCATTTTTGTTTTCATTCTAAGATAAAGAGAATCTAGCAAAATATTTCCTTTCTTTTTATTATTATTCTGTCCCCCCGAGAATTTGAAGACCAACATTTTATTTAACTCATTTCAATATAAGTATGGGTTTGGAGTTGGAAAAGTTGATGGGCTGCTGCAAAGCAGCAATGCCTTCTGATAGCAGCAGGCTCTGAAAGTGGGATGAAAACTGTGCATTCGGTTGCTACCTGAGCGCAAAGCACAGCCTTCATAGAGCCATTCACTGTGTACTGAGGATCAGCCTTGATCAGAGCAGCTCCTTTGTTTTAGAGAGCTTTGTGGGAAAACACCCGCCAGCAGTGGGACAAACCTGACAGTGCTGCTGCTTTCCCACTGCCATCCAACAGTGCCCTGGTCTGAGACCAGCACTGCTCTCACTTCTTTCTGGAAACCTCACAAGCGCCAGGGTAAGCATCTTACCACCCTCTCTGACAAACCCCGTCTGGTTTGGCTCTCCAGAAATATATCCTTGGGCACGTCAGCCAGTCTGTGCACTCTGAATTCAGCTGGGTCCTGGTGAGTGTGGCAGGAACGACCTCGGATCTTAAAGACTTTATCAGCAGTTCGCCTGGGCAGATTTGCACAGAACAGCTTCATAAATGCAGCAAAAAATCATACGTGCTGCCTTTACTTTCCCAATAGTAAAGCTCAAAATCCTTTTTAAGTAAAGCAAAAGCTTTTTCTTAGGCCAGCAACACTGTGTCCTGTAAGGTCTTGATAAGTATTTTCATTAATCAGAACTTCTGGGAGACATTCTTAAAATACTTTCAGAGAGTAGTTCCAACAGTGACTGTAGAAACCAGAACAACGTAAATACTCTAGGAAAAACAAGCAAACAACCCCCAAAACCCCCTTCCCGTAAGCATTATAAACAAAATCAGAGCAGAAGCGAGCGCATCTCCGCGGCGTGCCCTCAGGGCCCGCCAGGGGGCGCTGCGCGAGCGCGGACCGGCCATGCCGGCCCACAGGGCCCGGACCGCACCGCCGGGAATCCGCGCCAGAGCAGAGCTTGCTGCCGGAAAAACAAACCTTTCCTCGTACTGCAAACACTCTTCCGATGCCTTCAGATCATTCTCACGTCATACCACCCTCTCACTTAAAACGCCTATCGCTCCTTCCCTCTTTTTTGGGCCTTTGGTCTATCCTCCCTCCTCCTCCTTGCCCCACGCCCCGGTGGCGGCGGGAGGGAGGCTGAGCTCACCCTGCGGCGCTCCCCGACGGCAGCCGCGGGGCTGCGCTGCGCCGGGAGCCGGCCGGGAGGGGGGGGTGCTGCCCAGGGAATGGGAGGCGGCGGCGGAGCCGGGGCGGGAGGAGGGGCCGCGCCCTCTGCAGCGTCTGCCCCGGGTACAGGTGTCTGCCCCCAAACCAAACCAAACCAAACCAAACCAAACCAAACCAAACCAAACCNGGCGGCGGAGCCGGGGCGGGAGGAGGGGCCGGGTACAGGTGTCTACCCCCAAACCAAACCAAACCAGACCAAACCAGACCAAAACCAAACCCAAACCCAACCCGCTCGCTGCCTGCTCCCCGGGAACTGCAGCGGGAGGCGAGGCCGCTGGAAAACCAGATGGAGCATGCACCCTCTTCTAAGTGCCGCTCCCGGTGTTCAGACGTGACTGATTCCGGAGGTACGGAGAGCGGACCCAGACTCCTGGGGGAAAGGAGCGGAGACTGGCCTGTCCTGTCCACACCCCCGGAGACACACGGGAATGACAGAGAAACGCAGCGTCCGCTGAAGTCGCTCACATGGAAAAGAAGTGGGAGGAAAAGGTTCTAGGCAGTCAAGACACAGAATTGCAATAAAATGGTAAAACACAAAAGTTTGCGCCATCAGGCTGTACCTGAGAACAGGCATGCAAAGGCAGAGCAGGGGAATGCCCTGTTTATCCTCTGCTTATTTTTCACTTTCACCCCAGGACCACGTGCTCAGGAGGAACACGTTCAGATGTGCAATTTCCTCTTTTCCCCCAACAAGTCGTCAGCATCTTGCATTAAATCCCCAAGAAAGAAACAAAGCAGACACAGCAGTCGGATCGCTGTACCACTGGCCTGGGAGAGCTGCCGAGCAGCTGCCTTACCCAGCACAAAGTCAGGTATGCATGGAAATATTTGCAGGACAGAGTGGGAATGCTGAGCATTTTACTGCACTATCGACCTTGTCTTTTATAAACATATTCACTTATGTTGCACTGGGGAGGCAAAGACAAAGCCTGGACACAAAAAGAAAACCCTCATGGCTGAACATCTGTAACCTGAACTTCTTTTGTTCTCCCAGAGGAAAAGAAAACATCTAAAACAGGTGAACCACCCAAAAGGGAAAAGCTGTGACTTTCAGAATTAAACTGAATCAAGAGAGGGGAAACGTAAGCAGTGAAATGTACAGAACGTATTGAAGAACAAAAGAGTTTTAAAAAAAAAGTTGGATGTATTACAGCAAATTCATTTACATTTAAAGCAATGCAATAGAAACAAGTAAAGGAAGTCAGATCCAAGAGAGATCACATTAAACTGAGTGGAAAAATCATAAAGAAGTCACTTCAGTCTAACAAAATATTTTGTCACATAGAAGCACACACTAAAAATTAGATAAAAACACAGGAATCCATGGCTTTGTCTCTGTAAACTCATATAGTCCCTTCTCAGGAACACAACATGGAGATCAGTCGCTGGAATGTTCTCTGTATGGTCCCCTCAGCAAGAACAAGCATGAGAATGATGTTTGGAGGACTTGGGGACCAAAAATCCCCACTCTCCAAAAAGCAAGGTAACTATGTGACACCAGATTAAGTGGAAGAATATTGTTCAAATACTACATTGATCTCAGTAGAAAATACTCTTCCAAAGGTCACATAAAAATGTTACCAGTCAAATTAGCTCTGACATAACAAAGGCATCCTAAGTAGCATTATATTTTTCTATGAAAACAATTACTGAAGTCTGAAAGCCAGAGTTACACTAGAAGAAAACCAGTGTTTCCTCCTCCGCCACACAGTAATGTGTTTAGAATAACTCTGACCATACCTCATATTCCTTGGTTAAAAATTTCCAAGCTTCTTCAGACAATCACGATCATGCTGCTCCACCAGGGCTGGCTGTACCATCTCCTCCTCTTGTTGTGTCTAGAATTTTGGGTACTGTACCAACTGCACTGCTAATGGCACTCTGATGAAGTCAGTTGAAAGCCTGTCAGGTCACTTCTTACATCCACAGTATCTCACAAGCTCAGCAGATTCTGTCCAACATAGTGATTTATTCTGAAATAAACTTCTCAGCCTGTTCACACTCCATTGCTGCATGTACACAGGCAAGTTAGAAGGGAGAAAGAGTAGGAGAAGTCAATGGAGAAAATATACAAGAAGCAAGAGGATAAGCCCATAAAAAATGGGCCCAGGGAAAAAGAACATAGATCTTGAAAACAATGACAGGTATGCAAAAATAAATGGCGCTTCCAAAACCTAAATGGTCAAATGCTCATCTAAGATATGTGAACCCACTTTCCACTGAATTCTGTAATAGTCCATAGGTATACCTGAATATGAAACATAAAAAGATGGAAAGTTCTTTTCTGCTACAGGATGTAGCTGGACTTCATCAGGGATATCCAAACTTCCATTCTGGTGCATTTCTGTATGGCTTAGGAAGGACCATATAGAATGTTCCTGAAGGACAAATACATGGTTGAAGAAAGTATGATGTCTTTCAGGAGAACAGTAAATATTAATGAATTGATGCTTACTTAACACTGAAAACAAAACAAAACCAAAAAAAAGCCTTGCAACTTCATAGTGTTGAACATTATTACCAATTCCTGCCAATGAAGTCCCCCCAGTCCTACTCTCCTGTGCAGAATCCCTGCTCTGTAAAGGCTCATTTCTGGTTTTACTTTCACAGACTGAAACCTGTCAGCACTGTGCAAATTTTGCTAACACTATCCTCAGAGCAAACTACAGCAGGTCCCAAGGCAGGTAACTCAGAATATTTGAGAGAACAAATTGAAAGAGCAGTATTTACATTCTGTCGCCAGCTTATTCACAGACTGCCTTGTGCAAACATGATCAGACTACAACAAGGTCATGCAAATTTAAAACAAGGACCCAATCAAGCAACAGCTTCTGCTTATTGCTCTGACCACACTTGCTGAGAAACCCAAGCAAAGGCTGCCAGACCATGGCTAAACCAACAATCTGCTGTCCGGAGCTGGTTTGATGAGAGAAGAGGTTAAAGCCAGAGAGGATATTTGCTTCCTAAAGTCATGAGGGGGTCTTTTATGCATTTAAATTTGAAAACACATAAAAAAAATTGTGTGACAGATGTGGACATGACAGCCTTATTATAAAGTGCAATACAGCATGACAGATTATTGACCTACTTGTTAAAGAAACTGCTCTCATGCCATTGACTTATCCTCATCCTTCAACACACCGTCCCAGTATCCAACATTATAAAATACAATCAGCATCTCCAGCTTTCCCTCAGTGTCCCAGTACAAATAAAAAAAAACTTTCTTCCAATTACACTTATAAAAGCCCAGAATGCTGGTCTGGAAAACTGACTGTGTTTCTGCCAGACTTGCTTTTGGTATTGTGACTCTAACTCTCCTTAGATTTAGACCTAGATCTTAAAAATATCTGTCTTAGCAGGTCTTGTGAGTCCAAGTCTGGAGTCTGTTCTTGTGAGCTTCACTGAGGCTATCAGTTTGCAATAAAAACCAAGCACTTTATGCACATGGATTGGATTGGCATGACAAGGTTTTGGCAGCGGGAGGGCTACACACGTGGCTTCTGTGAGAAGCTATGGAGCCAGTGCCTGCTGCCTCCAAGATGGGTCTGCCACGGTTGGCCAAGGCTGAGCCAATCAGAGGAAGAGGTAGTGTCTCTGGGATAAGGTTATTAAGAGATTTGGGGTTATTTCTCATTATCCTACTCTGTTTTGATTAGTAATAAATTCAGTTAATTTCCCCAAGTTGAGTCTGTTTTGCCCATGACAGTAACTGGGGAGTTCTCTTTCCCTGTTCTGATCTTGACCTGTGAGACTGCTGTTGTATTTTCTCTCTCATGTCCTGCTAAGGAGGAGGAGGAATGATGGTGCACTGGTGGACGCCTGGTGTCCAGCGAGGGTCAGCCCGCTACAATTCATCATAGAAACCTCCAGAAAAATACAAAAAAGGCCAACAAACTTCTAGCCTCCCCCTAGTGACTGTGCATTTTATGAGTAGACCATAAACACATCTTAAGAACGCAATTTAAGATATTTATTTCAACATGGTTAAACTCTTCTCCTGCTCTTCCTGCAGCCCATGGGAAACAGAATTCTGGCCTCAAATCAAGACAAGCCGAGGGGGTTGTTTAACCTAGGCAAAGGAGGGCCAGGGGTGATCTTATCGCTCTCTAAAATTCTCTGAAAGGAGGTTGTAGCAAGGTGGGGGTTGGCCTCTTCTCTCGTGTAACAAGTGATAAAGCTAGAAGACTGGATATTAGGAAAAATTTCTTCACTGACAAGGTTATCAAGCATTGGGACAGGCAGCTCGGGGAAGTGGTTATCATCTCTGGAGGTATTTAAAAGCCATGTGGATGGGACAGTCAGAGACCTGGTTTAACGAAGGACTTGGCAGTGTTAGGTTAATGACTGGACTCAATACTCTTGAAGATCTTTTACAACCTAAAACATTCTATGATTCTGTATGGGAGAGCAGATTTTTCCATTATTTGAAATGAAAACACAAAAGGGAAAGGATCTGTTTATTTCACTACCGCTTCAGATTAAGTGTTAAAGAAATTGATTCAGGACATGGAATCAAATCCTGGAAGCAGAACAGAAGAGCATAAGCAGGTGTACCATGGGCAACAAGAAGAGGAAAAATTTTCATTTGCAGATGGTCAAGAACTAGACAGTTGTTGGCAATGTCCATTGGAAGCACTATGGGCAGGGATGGCCAGTCAGCACCTTTGGGGCCAAGTGGCACACGAGTGATTCAGGTGGGGTTCCCACCCTGCAGGAGTCCCCTGTACAGGAGCTTTTAGATCACCTGAATCTCTGGCTGCAGGAGAAAGGGTGTCTGCACTGCCAGACTGCCACAAGGGCCAGCAATCCAGCATGGGCAAGTGGGTACCACAGGAGGTACCTCTAGCTGCTAACCACTCTTTCAACTCTTTCTTTGACTTCTGAGGCTTTTAATACAGGGTCAGGAAGTTGGTGCCTTTGGCGTGACCCTGCCTACCCTCTCCGTAGCACCAGAGCTGCCTTGCTAGCCCAGCAAATGTCACCGCACCAAGCTGTCATGGCTGGGCAACAGCATCTTGGTTAAGTTCTGGTATCAGGGAAGAATATAACTACTTCTACATACAGAGCAGTTTGACCACTGCTACTGAGTCCCTCCCTGTGCAGACTAAGAGCTCCATAGAAGCCCAAAACAGCCCCTGTCAAAGCACATGCCAATGAAAACAGCCACACGATGGGGCCTGATTGCTGAGTATTAAAATAATGTAGGAAAAGTTGATCTGTAGAAAAAAAACGTAATAGGGGTTTTTATCCTTTTAGTAGAATGTATAATCCGTGGCTATCAGGATATCAGGAATGGAGATAAGTAGGTCTCCAGCTAGCTTAGATTCAGCTGAATTTTTTTTTTTCCATTAAGATCTCTTCAATTTTATCATCTGGTTATTAAATGCAAATTTTTTTGTCTTAAACCTATTTTGAAGCAATTATATGTTTATGCTGATGTAGAATGCTGTCTTTTATGAAACTAAATTGTTGGGTATTTGTATGCTGTCTGTAATTTGGTATTCAAAATTAGTAATTCTGAAAGCAAAACAAATGCACTTCCTTGCCTGTTTTTCCTTTTCTTCTCTCTAGTTGTTTGCATCCCTTTGCCTCCCTGAACACGCAAAGACATGGACATGCCCCACAGATTAAAACTGGGCCATGGCAGGCTAATAACTATTTGTGTTTTTGGGAACTACCCCCAGACAGATTTGCTACATCTCTTGACTTCAAAGGACATCAACTCCAGACAAATGACCAATACAAGAAGAAGTTGTCCTACAGACAACCTTTCTGAATTTAAAAAAAATATACTGGACACAAATTCCAGAAATTACTTTAGAGCCTTTTGTTTCATTTTCAAAACTGAAAAGCTCTCAGGAGCCTACATCTGACCAGCTTTTGACAAGATCTATTGGCATAATGGTTTGAGCAATTTTTTAATGCCAAGTTTATTTCAAGGGCACTTCAGGTGTTTCACCTAGCCACAGAGACACTGGAGGGGCCTGAGCTTGGTTTCAGGAATTCCTCTCTTTCTTGAGCTGGCATATAGGCCCAGAATAAATTCTATAATTCATCAGATTGTTACTTTGCATTACAATTCCGCAGTCAAAACTTTTAAAAACTATTTAAGATTTATAAGAAAACCTGGGGGTATTTTTTCTTTAATTATTCTTTCACATGTAAAATTATACATTTGGGAAAAAAACCCCATAAACAACATGGGAACATTTTAGTTCATACACAGTAAAATAAACAGCTATATAATTCACATCAGTCTTTCAATACTGCAGAGATTTCTTTTAAAATGACCAATGATACAGATCAAAACTATCCCTTAAGGGTAAATGGGTAATTTCTTTCCATGAAAGTACTCAGTAATGCAACATTAAAGGGACAAAACATTCTGCAGGGCACATATTTGATTAACTGTAAACCACACACTTGGTGGATTTTTAATTTTTGTACATTCCAGCTATATCAATAAATCCAAAATCAAAGAAAAGAGAACAAAAAAGCCCAAAAGCCAAACAGAGTTTTGTATCAAAATGCCACCATTCATCATGATCCTAAATAAGCACAAAAGGCTAAAGCCACTTGTGTGACTTAAGCATAGGTGATAAGAAGCAGCACAGAGATAAGAGAACAGGAGTGATGTCAAGCAGCAAACAAGGGTAGTAAGAGGCTGAGCATGTTCAGGTGGAACACGATGGGATAAGGAAGGTTGACTAATTTCCTTGAACTGCAGAGAAAGATGAAACCTTCAAGCATGATGAGACAGTAAGGGTGAGATCTCCTTGGTGCTGAGAACAATCAGTGCAGGATCTTTCTGCACAGAGCAGTTGGCTCTCCATAGCACTAGCACTATAAAAGCATGTTCTCATTCTCTTCAGCTAACTAACTGGGATGGTCACTTGACTAGAATACAACAGAATACTTCATTTCAAAGGGATCTACAATGCTAATCTAGTCCAAATCTTAGTCTGTAGTAGTCAGGAAAGGACTACTTTACAGATTCTTTACACATCTGCATGTTAACCTGAAACTTTTTTCCAGTCCATGTCTATGACAATGCACATTTTTGTCTGTCACACACAAGCTAACAAGTATATTACGTGTACATTTGCAGGCTTTTATGTATGTCAACGTAAAATGCTGAAAATATTTAATCTTATTCTAAACTACTTCCTAAAAGGCCATTTTTCTTAACTGAGGTAAAACCATTTGTTCCATATACCTGAAAAATGTAAACACAATCAAATCAGTGCAGAACAGCAAAACATCTGACTATGACTGATCCCCACCATGTCCCACTCAGTCCAGAGGGCTGGAGACTGAGCAACATAGCTCCACAATACTGCTAAACATTGCTTTTTTTCTTGTATACTACCCTAGACTGCCAGTACAGGATCCATGGCCAGAGGCTTGCTGGTGGCCATTCTTACTATACTCCTTAGAGCCTGCCTTCTGCAGTTCCCACCTGCTAACTTGCCCCATGTTAGGCAAGAGAATCACTTCAGAGAAATCTTCTGTACACTCCTATCTCAGTAGGTGAGACTGCGCCCTTCAGCAGCTGCAGGGTAGGCGGAAAAAAGGCAGAAGCAGGAGAAAAGGGACACATTTGAAACGGACATGCCCTATCTTCTGTCCCTCCCAGCACGTACAGGGAGCTTGCAAAGACACAATCTTCGCCACAAGGGTTCCAAGTGCAGCTGCATGTAGGGATACCCACTGCAGTCTGGCTTTGCTAGAAGCTATTCTTTCAGAAAATTTGTATTCCAACACCAGCAGGGATCCTGCAGAGTCTTGCTCACAACTGTTCTGTAGAAACCCACCTCACAATAGAGTACTTGCAGCAAATTCCCTAAACAGACACAGTGCGATCCCTCTGGATGCCAAAGGCCCTTCAGCAAGTTCTCACTCAAAATACGGTATTGCACATTATCAACACTACTACAGCCCTACCTGGCACCTGATTATTTACAGAGATTAGCTTGTTTATTATCCTGTGCCCCCAAGACATACTGTGAAATTACCATTTTCACCACCAAAAGCTTAATGTACAAAGTTCAAGAATAAAAGAAAGGGATTAGTTTATGAAACTAAACAAAATATGGCTGCCATTCATGTTAGTGTTTGAGTCTATATAGGTTTTCATTAGGACACGATACTTCTCCAGAAATAAAGTTTGCTATGCAAACAGGACAAGACAGGATGCACTGTGAGTGACATAGGCAAAAAGAGGCTCACACAGTCAGGCTGATCAGGTACTGCCAAGTGACACAGCTGAAGAGCAGATGCTACCTTCCTTTAATTTGGCAAAGCCAGCAAGGTGGCTCCATGGACCCATGCAGACATGACACAAAGCATCTGCAGGTTTTACCTCTCACTGTGGCAGCATATTAATCCACCTCTCTGAGTACCATCTGTGAAAGACACCCTCCTGTTCTGCAGGGCAACTTCTAAGTCCCCATAAACAATCACTGTTATCCAAAAATGAAAATATGCAATCTCAGATAACCATTACAATCAACCTCTCCTCATGCGGCCCCCAAGCCCGCATTGCTGTGTGCTGTCTTGCCACACATTAGAGCCTGTTGGCTTTAATCCCTGAGAAATGTTCTATTTTCACAGAATCACAGAATGGCTTGAGTCAGGAAGGGACCTTAAAAATCATTTTTTCCAACCCCCCTAGCAAAGGCAGGGATCCTCTTCACCAGACTAGGTTGCTCAGAGCCTCATCCAACCTATCCTTGAACACCTCCAAGGATGGGGCATCCACAGCTTCTCTGGGAAAACTGTCCCAGGGCCTTGCCACCCTCACAGTAAAGAATTTATTCCTAATATCTAATCTAAACCAACTCTGTTTTAGTTTGAGCTATTCCCTCTTGTCCTACCACAACATGCTCCTGTAAAAAGTCCCTCTCCATCCTTCTTATAGGCTTCTTTCAGAGGTGGGCTTGCAGAAACCACAGTGGGTGAGGCCAATGGTAGAAGGTACCACACACACGAAAAAAGAACAGTCAGGAGATAAAAGGTTAATTAGGATGAGGAGCACCAGGATTTCTTCATTTTAAAAGAGAATTATTTTTAAAAACAGGGTAGTAAGGCCCCTACTGCAATATGCAGATGCAATTCTCAAACAAAGTGTCCTTTAAGTGGGCACTGCTTTTTCTACGAACAGAATAGTCCAGGAATCCCAAGAAAGAGTGTTGACAAAATAAGACACCTTTTTTAAAAACTTTCCTTCAACAGTATGGGCCTAATGGAATGGACCCAGCTTGAACAACACTAGTCTCAGAATGACAGAACTCCAGCATGTCACTGCACATGCAAAGGTTTTTCCTTTTCTGGTACTCTACACCCCAGCATGACTTTTCCAGTGGTCTCACAATCTGCACCTAAAGTGCTGCGACTAGTTTAGCTCACATAATGTGAATCCCTGTTCCAAAAAATGCTTCATGGCCTCAGACTATTTGAAGAAAATTCATGCAACTCATCCTTGAATCTATCCGGATTGGTAACAAATCCTTTGACCGCTGAAGAAAAGTAATGAAAAAGAATTTAATCTTGACATTTCTGGATTGACAGGCAAAGCCCAGAGGACTCAGTGGAACAGAGGACAGCTGTTTCCAGAGCTGCACCTAAACTGACAAAGTCTAGACGTTATGAATGAGAGCTCAGCAGAGCTAAAGAAGCTTGTCACAGCAGAGATGGGAATCCAAATTTTAATGACTCAATTAAGGAATGCCAAGGCTGGTGTAAAATGCTGAGCTATTTCTATCTCTGTGTCCCTATGACTGGCCTCACACTTCTGTGGGTGTAATTACATAAGATACTTTAGTGGAAAGTGGAATTATTTAAGGAAAACAGCTGGCAAATTTAGAGCTAAGTAGGAGCACAGAAACGTCAATGGCGAACCAAGAGCATGTCAAACATGACCCAGATACCTAATTAGAATATATGTTCAAATCTAACTTGCACAGGGCTCCACAAGCAGGCTGACTACAGTAGAGAGGGGCTGCAAGAGGTACTCTCTTGATCTTTATTCCCCTGATTGCATTCGATTCTGTTCTGATCTCTCCCCCCTCTTCCCAATTTTAATGTCACAACCCTTAAAAATCTGCCAGGAATGGGGAGAGTAGAGCAGTATTACAGAATAATGATGCTAAGAGCCTCAGGAAGGCATCAAGGCTGCCAGAGGGCTTCCCCCAGCACTGGTGCTTTGAGCCAGCACCCAGCCATGGGGATTGCTGAGCCGTGAGGGGGATGCTCTCCCTCTGTGATGCTGGTACAGTAATACTGCTGCCTCAGGCACCTCAGCCTAATGAGCTGAGCAGGGAGCAAATGAGCAGCAAGTCAGTGACAGGGATGGTGCTAACATACTACGAGAATACCCCACAGCTGGCACAAGCAGATCCAAATGATCCCCAAAACACAGGGATGATTACTTCATGATACTAAGGGGGCCGACTAGGAAAGATGCCTTCCGTGATCTCTTGCTTGTCAACAGCAATAATTTCCTTTCACAACAAGGTAACCCACCTAGTTGATCAAAGGAAGCCAGTTGATGTAATCTTTATGGATTTCAGTAAAGCTTTTGACACTGCCTCTCACAGGGTCCTTCTGGATAAAACGTCCAGCACTCAGCAGGATAAAGACATCATGTGATGGGTGAGCAGCTGGCTCATGGGCCAGGCACAAAGGGTTGTAGGGAATGGGGTGACATCAGACTGGTGACTGGTCACTAGTGAGGTTCCCCAGGGCTCCAGTTTAGGGCCAATTCTTGTCAACATCTTCGAAAACAACTTGGATGCAGGACTTAAATGCATACTGAGTAAGTTTGCTGATGATACTAAACTGGGAAGAGCTGTTGCCTCCCTTGAAGACAGAGAGGTCCTGCAGAGAGACCAGGACAAATCACAGTGGCTGGACAATCACCAAATGGATGAAGTTTTAATAAAGAAAAGTTCTGGATTCTGCATCCAGGATGGGGCAACCCTGGATGTACAGACAGATTGGGTAATAAGAGGCTGGACTGTCAAAGAGCTAAAGCTCTTTCAAGCTCTAAAATCAACTCTTCCTACTTAAAAAAACAAACAAACACAAACCCAAATTATAATGCACTGTCCATGTAGCAGTGACATAAATGATGAACATAAGATGCTACGGTGCAAAATTATAAATCATATTTTAAAATATTTAGTCTTCATATTCTGGAGTTTTTTTGCTTGACAAAATAAATAAGTTTTGATGAATAGGCCACTGTCCAATTCATTAGCTTCAGTAATGATAGTTTTGTGATCAAAATCTTTTTCGAACATCCTAACTTTTATTTTTTATGGCTACTACTGCTTCCTCAGAAAGAGCACCTGTCACTGTCTCTCTCATAGGAGAAAAAAAACAGACAGCATTCAATGAAACACTGGACATTTGGCAGATTTCATTTGTTAGAAAGTGTGGTTTCCCATCAGTCTAACCTATTCAGGACACAGGAATGAAACTTACCAAATAGTTAGGGCAAAAGTAAAATATCATAAACGAAAACTCATCAGAAATTATTCACTCAGTGATTTTGACAACCATTTTGGCATCAGCCAGCAAACAACAAAGTTTCCAAAAAAAGAAGAAAAAAATCAAACAAAACACCAAGAGAGAAAATCCTATCCACAATAAAATAGATCAAAAAATAACAGAATTTTTATGCAATACCACACAACACCCTGTGAAAATTGGATGTAAAACCTTCCACTGCTACGAACACAAGTTACTGTTCTCATCAGTCTGTGCTATTTTTTTCTTTTTTTGCCCACAAATATATTTAGCATATTACAATAACCAACTTCTCAAAGTTTGCTGTCAGTTTTATTACTCACTCCTAGGAAGGAGTTAGTCTACAACCCCGGCCATATTGTGGAATTACCTCCACGGAGAAAATTCTTACAGTGCAAGGGACCTTGCAATAGAGCTGAATCTTGAGACTCTCTTCTGGGAAAGCACCTGGCCACCAAACAGAAATTAAAAGAACGAAGACCTAATTGCTTAGTTTTATTGCTCTGCAGGACCAAAATATAATTTTCTTCTCTGCATGTGGTAGTGAATCATACATCAAAAATATCCAAGCTCATCAGTTCACACCATACTCAAAACAAATCCATGGGAAGCCAGCATGCAGTTTTGAGAGATTTATCCACACAGGGAAAAAAAAGCCAAAGAAAACATGCAAATGCATATATTCATAGCAATGGATATGCATGGAAAGCCTGAAAGCTTTTTCTTGTCCTCTTTGCCTTTTCTTAGAGAAGGTTTTAAAGCCAAATCTTTCATGCTTTCAGGTGCAAATATGTAAGAGACCAAAGAGCTGTGTATTTCTCCTGGAACAGACAGAATAAAACAAGGTATTCATCGACCATTCAGGGTATTCACACGAACCAGGCCCTACAGTTTGTCCAATCTAGAACTGTGCCAACCCCCTTCGCCCACAGCCTCTTGTGGAGATGTATTCTCACTGCCCAGCACAGCTTTCAGCAACAGTGATTTCTGGCTATTTATGGCAGCAAAAACAAACTGGTGGTCTATGTAATTCTTTGTACTATTTAAAGCAAACAAGCAAAGCCAACCCTTCCTTTTCACCTCATCCCCAAGAGTTACATTAATAATAATAACTTCAGTGTTGAAACTGAGATACATCAAACATGCAATAGTCACCTATCAAACCTAACATCTAAAAATCATTTATGAGCCTGGATTTACAGTTACTGAAGCTAACTTCTGCTTAAAACAACACACTGATTAAAGTCAGGAAATTTAAATCCTACAATAAACTCTTGTTTTTTTGCAAAATAAACTTTAATTAAAATGCAAGTTAGAATCTGCCCAATAAATAATACCCAAAAAATTATATTTAAAAAAGTCAAAGAATGTTAGTTAAAAAAAATCAAAGAATGCTAGAAGAGAATCTATGCATGGAATAGAGAGGCTGACATATTCTCCCAGTAAGATACATTGGTTGTTCTTCTAATGACTGGGATGGCATTGAATTAAAGCAAGAGATTCAAAGTAACGGCTGTCAATTTACGCTCAAAGATTTGTGCCTTCCCATTGCCATTGATTATCATTGTGCTTTTATATATTGTTGCTTTTGCACTGCCTCAAAGTAAAACTGGCTTGTTGCAGGGTCAGATCCCCACATGCTCCTCAGGGGGGAGGTGGCTTCTTGGGCACAGCAGGAGCAAAGCTGCTCTGCTGTGAATCTGATGCTTTGCAGCCCACAGGAATGCCGGAGGAAGGGCAGAAACAAAGCAAGAGGCGTGAAAAAACAAAACTGTATCGGTAGAACCTTCATCACACAACTCCCAGGTTGCTGTGAAGACAGGAGAGGCGAAGTATTGCTCAACACTTCCATCCAAAAAACAAAGTCACACAGTTCTTATAATTAATCTCTGCTCTTTTGCTGTATAATTCAGATCTGGAAACAACCTTCCGTAATAAAGCTGTGCTTTTGAAGATGAGATGAATGCAGAAAAGCATTAATCATTCATCCCTATCTATTTCTACAGGCATTGAAATATTGTTGACTTTTCTTTTTAATGCTTTATTCATTAGCCACAATATTCCATTAGCTAAATACTGGGTTTCGAATAAAACTGCAGTCAGCAACAAGACCCTTCTTAATATCTAATATTTTTTGATATTGTAGCTGAATTACCAATTCACCTAAACACTGAAATTCAACAGGTAATTTGTCATGCAGTCTGTCTCTATTTCAGCTTTTAGTCTCATCTGAAAGACTGAAAAGGCCTTAAAGCAAATTTTGATAGGGGGAAAAAAAAAAAAAAGAAGCATTTTTTAATAGATTTACTTTGTTCCAAGCTCATAGTTCTCATTTGTTGTATTCCAGTCCAGCAATTCCTATAATCAAGTTTGTCAATAAGAAAAACTGTAATTTTGTATTCTAATTTCTGCTCACACGGCTGGAAGGTTTGTCTTGGGTTTACTTTCCCTTCTGACATCATCTCTGATGTCCAGAAAAAGCAGACAAGTCACTGCAGAAAGATAAGGCTGGATCATTTGGTGATTTGGATGACTTTTCACTGCAGTTTTCTTGGCCACAGGAATATTCATGCAGCATAATTCTTTAAGTTTCTGATTTACCATAGCTTCACTTGACAGATGCAGAGGTTCAAATACAGCAAGGAGAAGGAGGACCAGGAGGGATCTTTGCAACTCTAATGTACGGAAGTTAAACTTCTCATAATGTTCTGGGCTTTAGCACTTAAAAAAACTTTTTATTGACTGAAATAGTATTAAAGCCTCAGGATGGGTTTTGTAAGTGTTTCAGCAGCCTAAGCCAAATTGTAATGCATCCCCTGCTGTGATATGCACTTCCTCCAGTATTTTTTATCTCAGGTGCAACTACTTTCAAGTGCTGTCATATGAAAGAACATAGTTATGAAGAGTGTCCAATTTTGGTAATTTGAAGTGATAGCTAATTCCATTTAATCATTTAGGATTTATCCCTATAAATAGGGATATTATGCATGCACACCTTTTTATGGGATATGTAAGCTTCATATGATGTACAAGCATGCTTTTTTGGAGAAGAGCAGAAGAGGATGGAGAATTATGAATGATACACATAGAAGTAGCATCAACAGCCAGTTGTGAAAACCATCCTTCCTCTCCATGCCCAGAGTAGCTGTCAAGTCACACGTACGCCAATATTTGGGCTGGGTTTATGCCACACAGTACAGAAGGACCACTGCTAGGGAATGAGCAGGACACAAAACGCACCACGTGCACTCCCCGTGAGCTGCGAAAGCACAACACAGACACAGCACTTGTGAAGAAGGTGAGCAGCTGCATGATGTGAACTGAACTGGGTTCAGGGTTAGGGCTAGGGTTAGGGTTGCCATTAGCGTGGCTGCGGCAGAGGGCAGTGATACACAAACACCAGCAGTCCTTGCTCTGCACAGTGTCTTCTACAAATGCACCAACTTGTCCTTGGTTATTTCCAGCATGCAGCACTTACCACTCCTAGGCTCATTCTTGACAAAACTTGCACACTATTTACATGTTAGGTGTACACATGAGCAGATACACGGAGAGATACATTGAATATCCACTGTTTAAAATATCAATTCTGATTGCTTTCTCTTATTTCTTTGACAACCACATCCTATTTGATTAATCTGCTATGTCCCTTGTCCTCTGAAATCAAATCCATTAAGTTTTTACTTCACAAGGTGCTGCTTTGCATCTTTACAACAGACACAAAAGTGCTACACTTCAGGGAACTAAAAAGTAGGAAGCTGGATGCAGTTAAGGAGAAAAAGGGAGGGAGGAGGGAGCTGAGGATGAAGACAGCATAGGAGCTTGACTCTTTAACTGGGTTAATTTGTCTCCTGGCATACAAGTAGGAAGCTTAAGAGAAAGCTACAGGAAAAAAAAAAATTGGAAGACATGCGTTACTCATATAATTGCTGACATGTCTAATGCTGTGTGATTCACGGCAGCTTTGAAACCCTATACTTCTTATTGAGGGATGGAGGGATTACATTTCCACTGGGTGCAATTTGAAGAGATGCATAAAAGAAGGAAATAAAAGCTGTTACGAAGAAGCCCAGTTTTGACTTGAATTAGTTTAAATGCAACTTGCTCAGAACAATTGATTTTTTTTTATGAGAAATAAATGGATTTGTATGCCCAGCCAGTATTCGGCTAGCCAGTTTCCACCAAGCAATTTGTAATTCCTAAACTGTTGAATTTACTGTGCAGCACCTGCTCTTTAGAAATGTGAAACTCTATCAAAATATGAACAGTATGCATATATAAATATATATCAATTTTAACCCAAGAGCATGTTCTTTATATCCTTCACAAATCTGTAAACACACAGTATTACTTTGGATACTGATTTAAATTTTTGAAATTGTGTTTGTTTGTCTGTTACTGGCCTTTTGTTTGCTTGTTTTAACTCAATAGACTAACTAATGCGTAGCAGAAGATTGAACTGGGTTTATATTTGAGACTATTTACTTCTATTAACTGCCTGAAACAGTCAGTACCATGTCGCAAGTGTCCTATTTTTCAAAGCAGAACTACAGAGGAAAGTCAAAATATCTAGAACAAAACTACCCAAATGCTGAGGGAAATCAGACTCAGTCCTGCAGTGAAAGCCCTGTGTTAAGGTGATGCAAGCAGCTGGACAGACAGCCTGGGGAAGCCGAAACTACTGGCAGTCAGCTTTGGTCCCAATGACAGCAGGTTCTGTAAAGCACCAAGGCAAGTTCTACCCCTAAAAAGAAGCCTTAAGAAAGCAAACATTCTGGCCAAGCACGCAGCCCTGCAGCCTCCTCTCCAGGCTCTGCTAGGTGATCGGCGCAGGCTTTTGCCACCATTGCCAGTCCTGGGCCTGTTTCCCATGCCACAGCAATGGTGGGGTTTTTTGTACATTCACCTGAATAGGGGTCTTTCAAACTCTGGACATGAGGAACTTATTTCTCCCTTGGGTCTGTGGCTGCTGTATCTGGATGAAAGATGTGCTTCTGCTCCTCTGAAGGGAAAAGGCAACAAACACCCTCAGACCAGCCCCAAGGGAGCTAATTTCTCAATGGGCGTATAAAGTTCTCCAGCAGAACTTGCCTGTTTTGAACTACATCATATGGGAACATTGTCAATAATAAAGTCTCTCTTTCACAACACCGTGGGATTTCCATTCTCCAGCCAAATGCATTTTCTTTGAGGAAGTGACATTCTGATGTGTTCTGGGACAACTCCATGGGCACTTGCCAAGACACATGCTGGCTTCTTCAGACAGAAACACACAGCAGTTTAAACTTGGTTTAGCTCATGAGTCTCAAGTAGCGACAGGCCATCTGGCACATTTCGGTGGAACTGGCACTTTCAGCTGAGAGAGGTCCAGGGCTTATATAAGACAGACATGGCAGGACAGGAGTGAAATGCACTGGCAGGGCTGTGTACACTAAGCTTGCATGGCAGCACTCAATCCAAGCCAGTACAGCCAGGACATCACTCATCAACCCACCTGCAGCCACAGAGGCAAGAAGCAGAGTGAGTGCTGGGCTGAGGGTCAGGAGCAGTTCAGGAGCAAGGGATCAGCCATGGGACTGCTGCTGGGAGGAGGAGGCATCATTCAAAATGCAGCTGTGGGGACAGCCATGCTTGAAGTCAGGGGATATGGATCAGAAAGAAGCTATGTCAAAACCTCTTGGGAGGAGGGCAGACTAGTGCAAAGATTTTAGACTGCAAGTTTCCCTTAGATTATGGCAGCAAAGATGCTGATACACAGGATCAGACAGCACACAAAACAGGAGAATCTGCAGTGAGGTTGGGAATGTGGGGAAAACTGGGAAGCATGAAGGATGGTTTTTGTACTGGAAAGCTCTGCTGTTGCAGCACTGACTTCTTTCTGACTTGTTTGGGCAATGTTGTATAAGACCAAGTCTAAACTAGTAGGAGAAAAAAGTACATATGTATTTGGTCCTCCTTCCAAAACTGAGATTAGTTTTAAGATGCAATTATATGAAAATCAAAGAGAAGCTGAGAAAACCAGTTTTGTTGCTGGTTAGTATAATGAGATGCTCCTACAAGAGTCTGATGACTGGGAAAATAGAATTAACAACTCATCTACAGAAACAAAAGCTTTACTGAGAATTTTTTTTCTCACTAGAAGAGAAACGTGCATCTCCATTTATTGCAGCAGCTGCCATTATGTGCATTGGCTGACAACCCATTCTGGGCACGGATCACAGCACTACTCAAAATCTGCCCTCAGGCATTTTTTCCCATATTCTAAACTGAACATTGGACAATGTCTGACACATGCACACAGGTGCCACATGGCATGCTACTTTCATTCTCTATGGTTTGCCTGTAAAAGTGAAGACCTAACCAAGAAGATAATGGTGTGATGTGTCCTCCTTTGACTGACCTACTTTGAGCCCAAAGACTGGGGAAGGGGATACACAAATCTACTTCGAGAGCAGATTGAAATGTGTCCTTGGCACAGCATCTCTGCACACACTCGTCATACATTCAAAAAAAGTTTTTTCATCCTTTTTCCCAGATTTCTGTTGTCAAGACAGGGCCATTACTGGTAACTCCCTGAGGCTTCTTCTCCTTGTGTTACCCAATACCTCATTCACACCTATGGCATCAGGACAGATGATAGCAAAACAGAGAGGAGCAGTTCTTTCCCTCGTATTCAAACTTTAAATCAAACACCCACTTCACTATACTATAAACAGAGCTGCCTGTTTGGAGCACCAAGGCACTCCTGTAATATTTCTTTTCCTTTAAGATTTTATATATCTCCTGTGAGAAGCAATTACAATAGAAGTGTCAAGCAAAAATAAATCCCTGTTAATCACAATCACTGTGAGCCTGCCAAATAAACCACATCTCAGTGTTGCAGTTCCATTTTTCAGGTAGAAATAAAAAGTGCGTGAGAAAGCCATGGTCTAGAATTGAGCTCTTCCCAAGAGGAAGTACAAAGTTTTTGAAAATACGAGTTCTTTTCCTCTCTTCATGACATTGTGTGGAATTAGATAAACACTAAAACTGAGTATCCACTGACTGTAAGAGGAATTCAGGTTGGAAGGATTCTCTGAAGTTTGTCTAGTCCAACCTTCATGCAAAGCAAGGCCAAAGGCACAGTTAGGTCAAATTGCTCAGTTCAACTGGGCCCACAGATTTCAGAAAAGCTGCAAAACACTGGTTCCACAGCTCCTCCAGGACACTGGGCTAATGCTCACCCGCTCTGACCATAAACAGCTTTCTTCCTATATGTAAAACTAGTTGGGATTTCTTTCCCTGCAACTTGACTTTGGTACTTTCAATATGCGCTCCTGAGAAAAGATCTGAGCCTGTCTTTTTAATCTCTCATTCTCTTCAGCTTTTCCCTCCCTAGACTGAACAAACCCAGTGTCCTCAGCTTCCATTCAAATGTAGGCGCTCCTGCCTCTTCACCTATCTATCACAATCAATCCCTGATAACACACATACTTTTTTTTTGTTTTGGTCGACAAATAGGAAGGTCTATGCATCTGAAAGGAAAAATAACAAATGGAAAAAAACGTTGGGTTCTCCACTGGGCTGTTATTTTCCCATACTTTTCAAACTCAGAGGCTTTATGAACTCCCCATGTGTCACAAGGGAGCTGCCTGCAAATCACCTGAAGGGAACGCTACCAAGCTAGTTCCCCTCCAAATATGTGAATTTCTATGGGCTTTGGAGAGAGGTTTTGTTCTTATTTTATCTTCATCTTTTCACAATTTCCTCTGTTGAGAAAGCCAGCCATTTCAAGATAATGCAATTGCTGCTGCTGTTCCAGAACTGAGTGCAAGGGAGCAGTTTCCATCATGCCAGAGCTACTAACCATGGTTTAAAAATGCTGTGGCGTCTCCTATTTTCTTTTGAGTAACACGCAGGGGCTTGGAGACTAGATAAATTACCTTTTTATTGCTATGAATTTTTACCAGAATATCAGAAACCACTTTTACCTTAGTCTATCTTAAGATATCCAGTCTGTGTATTGCAGACTTGAGCTTATGGAATGAGTTTTCAAATCAGATAAATGGTTATTTTCCCCAGGAACCTTCAGGAACACTACTACTGAGCCAGTGAAAACAGGTACTAGAAACCCAAGTACAAATACTCCATCAAATCTACATCTCCCTGAATAAACTCATCATCTATCAATGACAGAGGTCTTGGTTGCTTTGGAAGATACTCTGTCTGGAAATACAGAGAGGAATGGTTTTGTACTCTGACTCCCCATTTCTGCATCATCCACAGAGAGCTTTAACAAAGCAGCACACACACATAAAAGATATTTCACATTCCTCTACCTGTGATCAAAGTCTAGTAAGAGCATTTGAGTATGAGCAAGGAAACAATTTCAACTTTCTTTCCTGACCTCTTACCTAAAATTATCCTACCCCAGTCATAGGGAATGACTCTAACTGGTGATAGCCACAAGAACTACTACAACTACTACATTTTTAAGAACTCACCCCAAAGAAATAGAAATGCTTGTTTACTAAAACAGAACTAAGGAATCTTTGTTCAATACTTCAGCCTGTAACAGAACAACATATAGAAAAATTAGGCAGAGGGAGGCATTTTTTCCTCACATCCCTTCTTTTTTGTGGCTTTACTATGTTTGTTTAGAGCCAGCAAATACCAGCTCACATTCTCTTCTCTGCCAACTGCAGTTCTTACCAGTGACCACGCTGGGGATTTTGGACAGAAAACTCTTGACAGTGCGGATGGGAACTCCACCTGTTTTGTCATCTTGCATTCTTGTAACAATGTCTTCAATCTGTCAAAAGAAAGGAAAGACTTTGTGGTTTATGCAAAATGGTGACTTGAACACTTACATACCATGAGTGCTTCGGAGCCCTGCTGGTAGCATGGGTTTCAAATATACTATGTGTACTACTGCACAAACCCAGAGGGAGAGACACTGCTACCTGCCCACATTTAAACCCTGAGATTAGAAACCATGAGACAACATAGACCAGCTTTGAAGACAGTGGCTGGATATTGACAATCCAACTGCAACTGTGCTTTTTCTTCTGACCAGGGGCGATGGAAAGGTGGTGTTTGCTCCACAGATGAACTGGATTGCACTTCAACAAGTTTAAGGAGGTTCACATCCAGTCCACTTTCCTTTCTGCTCCCACATTCATTTGAATCCTCAATCCTGTAATCTTGGGAGAACTCTCATTTTCCAAAGGGTCGCTCCCAGACAGTCACCAACCTCCTAGGTTTGAGAAGAGTCTAAGATGGAACAGCTGCTGGAGGATTTCCCCTGCCTCATTTTGTTGGCTAGAATTCTACACATCCCATGGTCAGCACACAAAGTAAATAATCAAAAGTAAAATAATTATAGAGGAAAATACGTTGGATTTTCAAGGCCAAGCTACCTTTTAGTTCACAGGCACACACATAATCTCTCACATACAGAAACCTACACAATCATCTTCAAAAGCCATGGCAATCAGAGGATCCAATTACCAGGGGAAGGAGCCTAATCCTCCTCCTGCTTACTCTGAAATGGGAAGGGATTTTTGTTCCTTTTAAAGCTACTTGCCACGTATTTACTTGAAAGCAACGCCAGGGAGAACAAAACGCTGAACGTAAGCACAGTGAAGAAATTAAGTATCTCCAAAAACTCCCTTCCAGTTAATAAGGTCTCAGAAGCCCAACAAAAATAAACCCAGAGCTGTTGTCTCTGTTAGCTTAAGCAGTCAACAGCACAGCCCCACCCACTGTCGTTGACAGGGGGCCGAGGGCAGCCAGACAGGGAGCACAGCCCTGATTTTACCTAAAGATTTCTTCCTCACAGATGCTACAAAACAGAGCCGCAGCAGAGAGGCTATATGATGGGAGCATGGCCCCTCTCTCTCCTACAGGCAACCTAAGAGCTCAACATGCTCTCTTCATCTCTGGCAAGCCACTTTGTTTACATATGCGAGGTTTTTTTCACAGATTTAGCACCTACATTTCAAAACAAGCTTAATTTCAAGCCTTCCCGAGGTGGTAAGACAATCTCCCTGCCAACTTCAGGCACTGAATTTGATTGCTGTGTTTTTAACCTCAGGTTACCATTTAACTGAACGGTTCACACCTTGTTTATATATTACTTTTAATTTAACACATTTTGAACAAATTGTCAGTGGGAATGAAATCACAAAGATTAAAATATCCTGACATTTTCAATCTATTACATGAGCTTTGGGTAGTTAGTTAATTTGTGAAAGAATAATGATACTTTCCCCACAAACTACTCACTATTAAAATTAATACCACTTTTTCCCTTTTTCCAGAGCCTTATGCAAAGTAGTTTTCTGATCAAAGCATTGGGCTTTTTTCTATTCTGAGGATATATGGAGAAGTAACTGCTCATCTCTGATACCTGGAAGGGTAATTGCTCTGCTAAAGAGTGGTCGAAAAGCATTTAATTTTGTTGAGAGGAGCATCACAGCATCACCTGTTATCAACCCAGACCTACGAGGCTACAGCACTTCAGCATCAGAGCTATCAGGCATCAGGGCAGCTCAGTCATCTGCAAAGCGTGGACCATGAGCCACAAAATCTCAGAATGGGTCAGGTCAAAAGGCTCCACTGTGGGTCATCTGGTCCAAGCAGGGTCATCCTAGAGCACAAGACTGCATCCAGGTTCTTGACTATTTCCAGTGGGGGGGACTCCACAACCTCTCTGGGCAAACTGCTCCAGTGCTCAGTCATCCACACAGGAAAAACGCTTTTCTTCATGTTCAGGTGGAACTTCCTGTGCAGCAGTTTCTGCCTATTGCCTCTTATCCTATTGCTTGGCACCACTGAAAAAAACCTGATTCTATTCTGGGCCTTAGACTTCATCCAAGAAGGTCAGCCATACTAAGAACTGTTTCTGCAAGACAATGAAAAACCCTAGTAAGTAGTTACCAACTAATTATGTGTCTTCATCTCTATGTATTTGTAGCTGACATCAGAGAAAGATTTTTCCATGCATATTAGGAAGAAACTACTCTGAAATGTGCTGTGAGTACCCCATGTCTCCAGGAACACTTCAGGGCTTCAAGAATCGTAAAGAATAACATTTGGTAAAACTGTTGTTTTCTCTTTTTCTATTTGAATGAAAAGTTTAGAATAAAAATGAGCTAAAATAATTATATCAATGCAGGAAAATAAACATTTTACTTTTTTTGCTTGCTATAAGCTAAAGGAACACCAGCTTATTAGCACTACAACAAAAGTTTAATTTCAAGCAAAAAAAACCCAGCAACTTTAATTCTCTTAAAGGAAAGATATATTGGTTTTACCTAAACTATCCCCCATTTCAATCAATCAAGCAGGCATAGATGTCTCAAACGGGGCCATTATTTTCAGTTTCAGTTACAATTACGAATACCTATTGCATTTTTAAATAAAGAATAAACACTACCCTAGAGATAACTCCTTCACAAAAGCCTCCCCCTTACTTTTGTCTTTTAGCCTGACTACACTACTGGCACTTACTGTTTTCTGCATTTCAAAATTGTTAGATGCTTCTTTTCCCGTTCCCTTTCTACTCACATGCCACACCTCCATTCTCTCCTGCCCTCTCATCTGACCCAGACATGAATATACATCATCCTCCTACAGCATGCCCAGAATTTTCAGTCCGCTGCCCAAGAGCCCACAGGATTACAAGCCCCTGGTTGTACCTACTCTTTCCATTCCTAACATGCTTTTCTTGTGCTCTCCAGCAAATTTCTGCCCTGCTGAAAGAGGACAGCACGGCATGCTCAAATAAATATTTGATGATAATTTTATCTTTTCCTAATGTCATAATCAAGTTTTAATTAAAATATTAAAAACCTGTATCTAGCATTGTTTATAGGTTTTGTTCAGTTCACTAGAAAGAGAAGATCTGACCCTTTACATCCACCCAATTGGCTTGCAGATATTACCACCCTGGATACAAGCTCCTCCTGAGCTATGGAAATATTTCACAAAATAAGTGCTACAGCGACAAAGCAGGAAATACTAAAAAAAAAAAAAAAAAAGCCATCATTAGAGCTTCAAGCATGGAGAAAAGCAAAGAGGGAACATGAAGTGTGAAGGTCACTTTCACCAAAGCTTTTAATCTTAACTTTTAAGAGAGTTACCGAGACACTCGAGCGCTAATGACGCTCCCTTCAGCTTGTGCATGTCATTAAATACGCCTTAGGCTTCCCTCTCTGCAGACAGGGAATGAGTCCTTGGACTGCTCATTTCATCAGGCTAGGAGGCAGAAGAAAGTGCCACAAAGCATTCCTCATTTATCTCTCCTAAATGAGCAAGCTTCAGTGAGCTAACTTCTGCCCAACAAAAGTCATGGTAGGAATGAGTAATGCTTTTTGGTTTTTTTACTGTTGGGGGTCACTGCTATTTCAGTCTAGTCTGAATTTGTAAAAGAAATTGTTATTCTTCCCTCCAAGTGGACTCTGGGTCAGTATCTCCACAAGAAAGCCAGAGGAA
Organism: Regulus satrapa; assembly: GCA_013396955.1. Classification (NCBI taxonomy): domain Eukaryota; kingdom Metazoa; phylum Chordata; class Aves; order Passeriformes; family Regulidae; genus Regulus; species Regulus satrapa. The sequence continues at coordinate 153,277 of VWZN01013584.1, read as the reverse complement.
TTCATATATCTGCTGTCACTGTTAGCTACACACTGTAATGTAGGCCTAACAAACTAGATCTGCTTTTCCTCCTGCTCCCTACATTTATCCAGAATGGTTTTATTCCACATTATCTCACTCTCAATGCATTGAAAAGGGCTTCTGGCTTCAGAAACACACTGGTGGAGACAAAAAGTACTGCAGGTAGTTTATGAGAGGTTACCAGCATATTCTGCTACACAGAATGTGATAGGAATTAAATGCATATATTGCTAGTATTCATTAGACCTTCTTTTCCACTATCAGCACATCTGCTAGCCTAAGGAGGCTGAAGGCACAAAGCAGAAGACCTTGAATTTCTTTCAGATCCAAGATGTCTGTCACTGGAAGATTACATCTGCTGATGCATTAGAACAACTAAGTCATAATACAACAACAAATGTAACAACCACAGCCTGGCAACTTTGGGTCAGTGTTACCCAACAACCCATTACTATGATAAGAGGGAAAACAACTCTCAACTCTGCAGCAGCTATTCTTTATCCCAGCAGGAAGGTAAAGCAGGCACCCCTTCTGCTGCAAGTTAGCACACACAGCCTTGCTGAGCCCTGCTCAAGGCTGGCCTTGAAGGTGACACCCTGAGGGAAGGGCAAGTTACGAGCGGAAAAGAACAGCTATCAGCTATCAGTTCCTATTCTACCACAGCCTCACACCTGAACACCACCAGCAGCTAACGGAACTCCCTGGCTCAACACATTCAGCTGTGACTGAGTGACACATAATGATGTCAGAGTCACATTTTATTTTGTGAGTTAGTGAGGAAAACAGTGCCCTTTTCATAGTCTAGCATCTGAGTTAGATGTACATATTCCCTCGGACTCTGCAGGAAAGCTCCTCCTCCCTATTTCTGAATATTTCAGTATGTACCAGGCGCCTGTCTGATTAGTCACAGCAGCTACCCTGCCCTTGGGGCCTCTTGTCACCAGCTAACCTGTGGCTGGAGAGTCTCCAAGCATCACTCATCAGTGCCAATGCTAAATGTGCAGGGTTAGAGAGAGCACTGTGCAAAGACCCTTTCTGACCTGGCCAACGACAGCTTTCCTGCATACTGGGGGAGCAGCATGGGACACAGAGCAAAGGATCGGTCTGTTATAAGCTAGCACGATGGCCATAATTATAAGCACATTTGATCTTTGCACTGAAATCCAAGTTTAAAAGTGCCTGTTTCTCACAGTGCCAAGTCTAACTCCCATAAGTGCCTCTGACACTACCGGTGTGCCTGTTCATTCTGCTCCTGCTGACTCCTGCCACACAGCCCACGCATGCACAGACAAGGAAAGTTAATTTGACAGGATGCCTGAAGCCAACTGGCTTCACTGATCCACACAATTTCACTCTGCTCAAGAAAACAAGAAGAAAAAGATGAAAAATATACAGCTATACAGCTCCCATTGGCACACTCCAGGGAGAAAGAACAACCTTGCCTCAGACAATGCTGGAAAGCGGCAGAGCAGCACTGCTGGAGAATTGTGGTGTGGCCTTCAGCAATCAGCATCATCTGCTTCTGTCCAAGCCTCCTCTCCTGCATAACAGAGATAACACCAAACTACACAGTGGTGCTGAGACTTGAATTCAAAGGTGTCCAAGGACTTGGGATGCCACAGATAGCAGATGCCACACAACTACAAAAGATATGCTTCCTGTCTCTGACAAGCTTTCCCAGTCCCAGGAAAACCAAATGGCAGCTGAACATGGATGTGTCGTCAGCTGGCAGGGCCATTTGGCTGCTTCCCACTGACCAACATTCAGTGACAGCTGAAGACAGGCCACTGGCGGAACTTGTGCTCTTCCTGATGGAGTTCTCTCTGCTTCTCTTTAAATTTCAGAGTTTATTTCAGATAAAGGCAGAGTATATCACATATCTCCCTCAGTTTTGAGTGTAACTATGATCCTCAGATGTTTATTAGGATGGTGAAACAGAGCTAATAATGTCACCTTGAAACCAGTAACGTGCTTCAGCATTTATATATCTCTACTGTGAGCAGGGGACTACCAGTGAAGAACAACCACCAAGGCGTTTGTCATGATTAATTGTGTGCTGCTGCTAATCCAGCTAGAGCGTCACAAAAGTGAGCATCTACTCAAAGTCATCACATGGAGGGACAGGTTTCACCACATCAATTGGATTATACAAAACAATCCCTAGGGAAAAACTGTGACACTTACTCAGCTGCTGAGATGCAGCACCAGAGTCTGGAAAGTACCAGGCAGCAGTTTTTTGATCACACTGTGCCTCCCCTAACACAGCCTACAGTGTCAGCTCTGCTCAGCACCCCCAGATCAGGCCTGGGCTGCCTTACAAGGAAACGTAGTCATGGAAAATGAGAGCTGGAGCTATTCCCCTCAGGCACTGTATGCACAGTTGGAAAACAGGGTTTAATATTCAGCAGAAAAACAAAGCATAGCAAATTAATTCAGCAAACAGAGATTCTCCAAACGAGCTGAACTAATGCAATTTTCTCCCTCCCCAAAAATCAAGCTTTTTAGCCCATCAGTGTCAACAGTGAGAAGCAAAAGACATCAATGTGTCAGTGTTATGCAAACTCAATTTTTCATTAAAAACATTTTGACAGACAACTCCCGATGAGCTCAATTTCTACATGAGCTATAATTGCTTAAAAGAGGAAGCTATTTTGGCATGTTAGAAAGCTGTGTAAAAATAAAAAATTAAGTCTTGCTTACTGATTGTGCTACTGTAATTACAGTAGCAAATTCTTGGGACTCTGTTCCACTATGCATCATAACAGAAGCGTCTCATGAACAGTGGTGCATTTTTTCCCCCATGCTTTCTACATTTATGGAAAAGATGCCACATATACCCACATAATCACCTTGAAATATATTAAGCCATTGAAAGAACAACTGCTCCAATTAGAAACCTTCTGAGGCTAGCTCCAAAATAGACCAAATATTTACTTTGTTCCATAAGCAGAACTGCTAAGCTCTTTAAAATAGTAGTATAGCATCATAAATATCCAATTAAAAGACAACGTGAATTTTAAATATCACCCCAATGGAAACCATGAGGCCACAGAATTGTGACGTAAGTGTAAAGAAAGTCACACTTTAAAAAAACCCCAAAAAACCAAAAGAAAAAAAAGAAAAAAAAAACACCACAAAAAAACCCCACCTCTGCCACACAGTATTTATTGAATAGATGTGGCTTTTGTGTAACTTATGAACTGTGCAAATCTATGCACAGAAATGCACAAACAAATAAAAAGATTACTTCAGCCAGGAAACCTATAGGATGGAATGATCTAAACACTGTTAATCAGTGTGATCTGAATTGAAGGAATTACCACTTCAGGGGGAAAAAGGAAGAAGTTAGACCCTGTGTCCTTTTAACAGTGCTGCTGAGGGAAGGTGCACTGGTGCTGGCAACATTTGGGCTGTTTGTATCTGCCAGCTTGTGACAGAATGGAGCCTCCCAGACCAGTTTTCACAGGTCACTAGCCACCTAATACCAACTGTATCTGACCATGCCATCCTCAGCAAGATTTGAAAGGATAATCCTGAAGTGCTCTGCAACGACTATCTGCAGAAAGAAGACTGAATCAAAACAAAGCAGCAGCATGGGTTGAAATACAAAGAAGTAAAGTTATAGCAAGAAATCTACTGCTGCCCTTCTGGTAATATATGCACTGTAGTCCCCATATACAAATAACAAGAGGTGTTTGGGGGAGCACAGGAGTAGATGCTTTCCTTTGATGTGGTTTAGCGGAGTCACTGATGCAGGGACTGCCAGCATCCTGCTGCCTCGCTCCAGCCAGGGTCCAACGCACGAGCTGCCATGGAAACAGTAGAGATTTTCTCTGCCGTTGCATCACTGCCCTGAATGTAGAACTATGCAGTCTCCAGATTGCTCACACGGTGACGAAGGAGGAGTGGAGCAGACGTGCTACCACAGCCCACACGGGACTACTGCAGCAGGGCTGGGGCTGTTCCTGACCTGGCAGAGCCCCTGGCACGCCTGCTCCTACGCACGGGCACACATTCACACCCGGGCAGGGCACTGGGTGAAGCTCACTAACTGAAACCTCAGGAAGGCTCAGAAACAGATCTGTGACTCTACTGCCATCCAAAATAACCCTGCACAAACTACTTTAACTGACAATTCCAGAAGTTTAGCTTCAACAGCTTTGATTTTTCCGGGTCTTCTTTTGGGGGTTAGCTCCCACGCCCTGAATTTCACTTTGAGTTCTGGCCATCATTAATTGTTCTCATGCAGGACAAAGCTACATTGAACCTTGTGGCTTTTTTTAGTCTAAAACAATTGGAAAAGCTTCTGCAATCCTAAATCTAACATCAACGTTGGGTTGAGTCTCAAATTTCTAACATTATTCAAGGACAGTTATTCAAGCTAGTTTAGAAGCAGCACATAGGAATCTTAGTATTACGCTGTGGCCTGTGCCTGACCTGGCATGAGAAAACAGCATCTCTCCCCCCATGTGATACTGAACCAAAGACTTATAAACACAGTCCTTGAACAGGAAGCTCACTTTCCTCTGGAGCATGATATATAAGGCACTTCCAGACAGAAAAATGCCAGACAATGGTGGGTCATTCCTCTGTTACCATGCAGGAACTTGCAGCCCCTCAAATCTTGAAAAAGTGAAGAGCTATTTAGGACTGCACCCAAATCACTGCAAACCAAATCCACAATCCCAAATGAAGTCACATTCACACTTTCCAAAGCTGGGAATCACGGAGTTGCCCACCTCCCACCTTGACTGCTTCAATGCAAGGCAGGGGAGGAAGATATTATCCAACCACCTTCTTCCCAGCACCACTGGCATGTGACAATGAGCCTTTCAATGCAACAGCGTGGAAAAGGCCATCCCTGGGTCTGGCAAAAGTTACTTTAAACAATGCTGAGCAGAGGTAAAAAGACAAGTGTTTCCCCCCTTTGTTACAAAATGCAGCAAGTGCTACCTAACTGCTCTGTAGTATTTAATTAAACATATTATTTATTGAAATGAAATACAGATGCATAAATATTAAGCGGATAAGAAGCTGGGATGCAGTTGATGGATGCTCAATCAGGGTTTTGGCATTACTACTGCTGTCTTTAAATATCTGAATAATGATGAGCATTGTATCACCTCAAACACTCAGGGAAGGCTGTTTTTTTCTCTGGGTCTCACTTTTTAAAAGCAAAATAGATTTTCCAATCCAAAAGCAAATCTTTAACAGGGAGTGAACTCTGCAGTTGAAGTGGGAAGAACTTATCTGCTGCAATCTTGACCACATTCTGCATACAGGGGGAAAAAAACTCAAAAAGCCCAGTCCAACCTAAAGTGACCATTTTCTGCTTAAAATGGTAAGGTCTGAATTTGCAGTTTGATTTAGACCCCACAGCTGAGGGAAGATTTGCATCCACATCCTTGTGAAAGGGCAGAAAGGTATTTGTAGTGAAAAGGAGGACATATGACTCTTAAGACAGGACTTTTACACCATGCACTTCTTGCTTCAATCTGAGCTTCATCAAATCACTATCAACTGCAGGCAAAAAAACTAAGTAGGACAAACTTGAAAAGATTATTATTTAATAAGAAATGCAGTGTAGTGCCATTTTCTATTATTTTTTGCAAAGCTTATAAGGATGTTCCTAACTTCTCCCACAGTAGTGAAGATACTTGGAGACATGTGGGAAATAACTCATAAGTAATTTCCAGCATGAGACACAGAAGTTGGGGTTTGTTGTTCCCTTCATGGAAGCTGTAGCACTGGCACCAAATCTCCACCATTACCTTTCCTAATGAACTGATGAGGGAAACTATCCAGCATATCTCTTCTTTCTATTTTGATGGACTTCTGTGGCTTAGCTAAAATAAATTATGCAGAAATAGATATATTTGCTCACAAAACCAAATATTTTTCTTTAAAACAACAACAATATGGGGCTTCAGGAATTCTTTTTCTGCATTTTTTTTCAAGCATTCCTCTGTATATGTAATACTGTGACACATAATACAGTGTGACAGGTCATTTCATGCATCATTTAATTCTTTGCACTGCAAAGTGCCCAACCACAATAAAGATAAGCTACATCCCTCTTGCCCCCAAATGCTGTTGAACATGCAAAGCAGAGACATTTATAAATTACAGGAAAGACAAGAAACCCTATTCACCAACATCAAAAGGTTGTATTTGGTTTCTCTTCCTCTCCTTGTGATAGAGTCACCTTGCAATTTATAATATTGTCTTTACACATGAAAAATAAAAAGACAACTTTGGAAAAAAAGGCAAAAACACTGAAAAACCCATCAAAGTTTCCATTCAGGATTAAAAGATACCATTACAAAAGAAGTTTGTTTTTTTTTTCAATTCAGAACAGAGGGAAAGTAGAGGCTTTGAGAAAACTTGTCAGAGTGAAAGAATGTAGATTTAATTATTTTTGATACCCCTAAACCCATGTATTTTGTTCACATTGATTTTTAATACCTTTTAAGTACATTTATCAAAAAAAAAAAAAAAAAAAAAAAAAA